>BGNK01002115.1:0-22598 GCA_003297005.1 Symbiodinium sp. clade A Y106 | reverse complement strand
ATGTCATGAAAGGAACCGGGCTCAACTTGTCGGCCATCAACATGCCCTTGACTGCGGTACCCAGTTTCTTAGGATAGAATACTTGCCGTTCCTCGCACGAACTTCGGGTCGATGACTTTCGGGGAGGATCTTGTAGGGCCCACAGAGGTCTCAGCTACCTTCGCGAGTTCACGGCTTGAAGACTCCGGGCTCGGGGTGCTGAAGGATCTCGGAGGCTGCTCACGCACAGACGACTCATGAACACTGACAGTCTCTACTGCAAAGGCTGTGTATTGCGCACGCTCGGAGAGGATCTTCACCTCAGCTCCGTCCCAGCCGTCACCTTGGGCGAGGGCGGCCTCTNCAAAGGCTGTGTATTGCGCACGCTCGGAGAGGATCTTCACCTCAGCTCCGTCCCAGCCGTCACCTTGGGCGAGGGCGGCCTCTACGAAGATCGGCCTAACAGGCACCGCGGGGTGCCCCGTGTCCGTGATGACGAGCTGAAGGTCCTTCACATGCAAGTTCTTGAAATCAGCTCTGTTCTCATTGACGTCAAGGATCATCCCCAGCCGTCCCAGCACTGGGCGTGATAGCAGAAGAGGCATATCGCCGTTGACTACGGAAACCCTGACAAGCACACCGTGGCCCCCAATGTCAAAGGTCAGAACAACGCTATAGACAGCTTCGAACACTCGAGAGGCCCCAAACTTGAAAGACTCCTTGGCCTCGAGGAAGGGAGGCCTGAACCCCACCTTCTTAGCCTCGTTCATGTAGGACTCAATCCAGGGCACTCCTGCAACACTCCGGCTGCAGGCCGTGTCCGTGATGCCCAACAAAGATGAAGCCTCGGCGGGCTGGGCAAGGTCCCAGGTAACATGTACCACATGACAAGGATAGTTCACCCTGGCGTTCTTCTCAGGGGTAGAGGTACTCGAGTTAGAGCCGGAGGTAGCACCCGTTGAGGATCCGCTCCCGAGAGAAGGTCCCTTTCCTTGGTTGAGGGGACATTGAGGGTCCTTGTGCCAATGCCCGCATCTCTTGCAGGCCGAGCAGAAGGACCTCTGCTTCGCCGCCTGAAGTTTCTGGTGCATAGCTTCTCGCATCCCTTCCGGATCTGACCCCCGGAGCTTCAAGGAGTCGCGGTACTTCTGACNCTCTTGCAGGCCGAGCAGAAGGACCTCTGCTTCGCCGCCTGAAGTTTCTGGTGCATAGCTTCTCGCATCCCTTCCGGATCTGACCCCCGGAGCTTCAAGGAGTCGCGGTACTTCTGACGCGCGGTCTCATGGGTCACATAGGCCTCGTAGAGCTCGGCGGCGATGGACTCCGGGACGGCCTCGGTGTCGTCGTCCTCTCCGTTGAGATCGCCGCGGCAGTCGCCGGAGTTCTCCTCGTCGAGGATGCCGGCCATCATGGCGGTCTGCTGCCGCCGGTTGTTCCAAGGCTTTGCGCCGCCAGGCGCCTCCCATGGCTTCCGTAGCGACCTGTCCTGCACGATCGAGGCCTGCTGCAAGGCTTTGAGGTTGTAGACATTGCCCACGGATGCAAGCAAGTTCAGCTCTGCACTCTCCTCAAGCCCCATACGGTCCACCAGGACCCACGCAGACGCCAGGTCCGGGAGGACACAGCCAACCTCGTTCAACCTTGCCAGACACCTGTCAAAGTCGGATAGGTAGTCCCTCACAGACTGTCCTGGCTTCCGTCTCAACTTCCTGAAGAAATCCGACAGGCATCGTCCCACCTGGGTGATTTCGACATCGAGGTAGCGGTCCTTGACCCATGCGATCAGGTAGTCGACGCCCGCGGTCTCAGCTAGGCGGTCAACACTGAGACGCTCCGCCTCAACCCATGCCTTGCCCGACAGGTTCTGATACAGGGTCAAACCCTGAGCCTCTGGAGCCATCCTCGTCAGCCGTCTCCATGCGGCGACTTGCCTCAAGTACGACCTCGCCGTCTGGCCCAGATTCTCGTCTCCAGCGTCCATCGTGCCAGAGAAGCTCGGCACAACCATCTTCTCCGAGGGACCGCGTGCTCCCTCGGGCAAGCCGCGAGGCCTCGGCCCTCCGAGGTCCGGGGGAAGCGTCGTAGGCTTCCAGCCATCAGGATGGTTCTCCCAAGCATTTCCGGCCCAGACTCCCTTCTGATCGCGGGGAGGAGCCGGCTCAGAGTTCTCATCTCCATGCTGGCGAAACTCTCGTTGGCTGCCATTCCCCTGGCCGCCGGTCGCTGATCCCGACTCCGTAGAACCGGTTCCNCCCCAAGTTTCATCACGGCTCCACCTCCGAGTGGAGTCCCATCGAGGCTCCCAAGAGGAGTCCCATTGACTCCCGTTTCCCCAGGAGTAGCCCCACCAGTTCTGCTGGCTTCTACTCCATAGCCATCGATCGTCGTTGCCCTGGCCGCCGGAGTCCCCGGCTCCTGTGTCAGGCTCTCTGGACTGAGTCTGAGAGCTTCCGCCGCCATGATCATCACGGAAGGACCGAAAACCTCCTGCGTCCCCAGGTACAGTATGCACGCCATCACTGTGTTCTTGCGGAGAGTCGGGTACAGGAGTTCGAGGGGGGTGACCAAGGTTGCCATAGTTTCCCCATGGGGCTGCGACATTGCACATAAAACAAAAGCGGACTGGACCTAAGGAGCCGAAGCTCCGCTACCAATCTACAAAACTAGACGGCACCACACAGTCGTGCCTTTTTCGTCAGCTTTCGACGACTCTTGTGCCTCCGGAGCGTCAGACGTTGGGGCCTTCACAAGGACGCTACAGGGAGAAGAGAAGTTGCTCGCAACTCAATCTTGGATTTACATTTAGGGATGGGTCTAGGTTCATTAGGGGAAAAGGATTGGTTTAATGGTTTATTGGTTTAGTGGTATGAGGAAAAAGGACTCGTTTAATGGCTTAGTGGTATGGGGAAAATTGATTGGTTTAACGGTTTAATGGTTTAGTGGTATGGGGCAAATGGATTGGTTTAATGGTTTATTGGTTTAGCGGTATAGGGCAACATGATTGGTTTAATGGTTTATTGGTTTGGTGGTTTAGGCGCCCTATTGGTTATAATCAGACAGAAAGGTTATAGCCATGGAAGAGAAAATGTTCCTAATTTAATGTTTCCAGGCAGCAGACAGAAAATGCAGGGGGGTATATAACATTGCCCATATATATATATATATGTATTACATTCAATATATACACACATAGATATGTACACACCTCTCTCTCTCTCTCTCGATGTCCATTCATCCATCCACACATCTCTCCATCTCTCCCATGTGTGCGTTGATCTCGCACTCCTGGCTCAGGCGTTGTTACTGAGAAGCAGCCGCATCCCTGAGGCCTTGGAGGCACCTGCTGGCCCCTGGGAGCTGTGCAAGGCAATGCTTTGTTGTCGCACACTCCCCCGCTTCAGGACCTGCTTTGGAAAGGGTCGTGGCCTCGGTGTTGGATGTGTCGGTTTCGGCTGGTGGAGATCGTCGCCACGCCTGCCCGTTGCCTTCCTTGAGTTATCTGGTCGAGGTCTGACAGCTCCCAGGCAAGTTTCCAGACTTTGGCTTGTTCGCTTAATGTTACAAGGATGTCGAGGGCCGGAGAGGCTAGACAAAGTGTACAGTCAGCCTGCAAAGAGTGCCGGCAACGCGACAGGTGGAGGCTGAGGTGGACAGTCCCAAGACCAAATCAACACAGGCACCAGCAGTAGATGGTTTTTGGAGTGGCTGCACACGGAGCATGATTCAGCATGTCAGCTTTAGAAGGCGTTTACACTGTAAGATCTGCCAGCCATCTCACAGCAAAAATCTTTCATAATTTTTTCTTCCTGTTGCTGCAGAAACGAGAGGACAAGAGAGGGGTCGAGTCGTTGAGCCATGTTGAACCAGGCCAGCAGCCGTTTGGCTACCGGTGTCTCCACGGCACCTAGCGAGGCTGCCGGCCCAAAGCCGCTGCAGGCGCTGGCCCCGGAAAGGGAGCAAATTCCACGCCCTAAGGAGTTTTGCGATCTTCTAACTAGTCCAGCTGCCACATCGCTTTGTTAATCCGAAACGAGGCAGTGCCTTCTCTGCGGTTTGGCGCTCAGACGTTCTTGTGCACTTTTTACCGGCAATCAGAGCTCCTGTCGCTGCCTGATGCGGCCCAACTTATTCTGGTGCTGCTGTGCAGAATCTAGCCTAAGATTCCAGAACATGCGCATGTTACTGGAAGCATCGTCAGCCGAAGCAACTGACCTAATTGCGTTGTTGATGCCCTAACCCTTATCCAAGAATTAAGAGAATCCGATCTTTCAGGCATGGTATTATCGGGCATTTTGCCTCTCTGGAATCCAAAGGCCCATTCCAAACTCGCCGTTCCCCTTTCGAGGAAGCCGAAGAAAAGAGGACTTCTCCAGCAGATGCCCCGGATCCTGCTCGTGGTTGCTGTGAACGAAGAGAAGTGCTTGTTAGAAGCATGGGCCATGCGCAGGGTACCCTGCCTCAGCACATTAAGCCAGTGCAAGTAGCACAGTTTTCTGTGCAAGACAGGGGCTGCAGATGACTCTGACATGAAGCAACCGCCGGAGCTGTGTGGCTCTTGTGAGGTCTTGCTTCTCCTGTTGCTGTCGCAGCCAGTCATTCACGAGCCAGCCGCATTGGTTGGTCGCCACCTCCTCTGAGGAGATCAGCACGCTCAGGGAGAATATGGATGAACGCTCACCAACCAGGGCAGCAGCACATCGCGTCACCCGAGAGAAGCTGGAGACTGTGCAGGATGGACGCCTGGTTGTCTGGTACTTCAAGCTGCTACCCAGGCCGCGTTGCATCATCACGCTGCGTTGCGGTCCAATCTTTTGTTCCGGGCACTTGTATTGTTGGCTGCTGACCTTATTTTGGACGTCCTCTTGTCCATGTCAATGTGCATCTAAGGCTTAGCTCGAAGACGGTCGAGCCTGCTCGCCAACCATTTCAAGATGTAGTTAGGTGAGACGAACCCCTTTCTCATCTGTCCCCACATGGCTGTGCCCCTGGCAGAATTGCAAGTGAAGGCCAAAGGCCAAACAGCTGTCTAGGTCAATCGATGCATTTAGATTCGCAGAGATATGACTGAGGTAATTTATGTTGCGTGCACATGATGCAGTGTTTCCAATTATTCCGTCTTGCTTCCACAAGCCGGCAGGAAGGTACCCAAGGCGGGCGAAGGCATCTTTGAGGCTTGCACCTTTCACGATCAATCTTACGTTTGCTTCTTCTCATTTCGGAATGTTTGTCCTACCATAGGTAACTCTTGATGGTTTCGGAAGTTGGTCACATCTCGAGAACCTGCTGTGAGCTGCTGTCTGGTGTGCCATTTTGCCTCCACAAAGCTACTCGACTTCATCAAGCCCTGCCTTCCTTGAGGGATGTGCCGGCCACAGCATCTGCAACATCTGCACATCTGCATGGCATTGCAGGAGCTACAATCTAGCACCGCTGATTCTGCATCTGCACATGAGCCATTCAAGGTGCAGGGCTTCCATGGCCAATCGCCATGTCATCTTTCTTCCCTCAGGCATCGGCAAGTCTCGTGCTCATCATACGAGTGCTATTCGTACCGGAAGCTGTGGGGCCAGTTTAAGAATTCCGCGCTGCCCACAATGCCTTTCCCGAGCTCATGACCCGTGAAGGGAGCCCAAAGCCGCGCCGACTCCTCGCCTAGGCGGAGGTCCCACATCGATTGCACCTTTACTCAGGGTCAGTGAGGGATAGCCAGGGAAGAACGAGAATGCATAGCAGGCTGTGCGTGAAGCCAGGGAAATCTCAGCGGGGTTTCTTTTGCCCGAACAAACCAGCAGAGGTTCTGGAAATTTTGCATCATGTCTTCCTGGAGCGCTGGTTCATGCAGGTCAGTTTCTCCAGGCAAATCAGGGAGGCATGGCGAGAAGAGCCCCCGAGCCTCCAATGAGTTCGTGCGGGGCCGACATCTTTGAAAACTTAGCCTTAGCCGTATGCACGTCGACCATCGCTTGACCGTATGGTACCGAGGTGCAGACAGCTGTGCGATTGCGGCCTTTCCTTCCGAATGAATTGAGCAAGGCGGATGCTGCAGGAGTCGCTAAGAGGCTAAGAGGACTCGTAGCGCAGACTCGCAAGCTTCTTTCTGTGCTTCGCTTAATTGTCGTGCCAGTTGGGCACTGCACCCGTGAGCTGCGTCGAGGCCTCCACAATTGGTTTCACAGTGCCTAGCTGCGATGCGAAGCCACTACACAAGTGCAGGTAAACGTCGTGCCGATATTTTCAAGCGTCATGTGCGTCACGCCGTCGCGTAGCTTGTGAATGTTGAATACTTGGCAGATGAAGCCCAACGGCCATGTGGTTTTGTCTGATCCAGAGGCTGGTCTTGTGGATGAGCACGGTATAACTCGTCGTGAGTTGGGTGAATATGGATGTACTGCAGAAGCCGCAACTGCCTGGGCGCGAGTTTGAATGCACCTTCGCCTTCGATTCTAGTGGCGGTCTCAGTCTGTGAAGAACCATGAAGAACCTCGGGTTGTTTGTCCAGATTCTCAACTGAGGTCGCCCCAAGTCGGACAACTACTCAGATCAGCGTGCCCGATTAACTTCGCTTTGCCTGGCAGTTCGGCGTTTCGGTCAGCTGTGAACTGGATCATGACGCTGCGAGTCGGCACTCGTTGGAGTGATTGCAAATGACTGCTGCGGAGGGGGGGGGGGGGGGCGAAGATGATAGAGCTTGCTCTCTCATGGGTCGTTTTGAACCCAGGGTGTCTTGGCAGGTACCATCTACAACAGTGTCGGGGGAGGGAGGGACATGCACGGGANCCTGGTGGTTGGTGTTTGCGGTCGGTGGTGACATGGCGCGTGGCCCTTCGGGTTGCGACTCGTTTGGTTGGTTGCAAAGGACTGGTGGGGGGGGGGGGGGGGAGGGCGAAGATGATAGAGCTTGCTCTCTCATGGGTCGTCTTGAACCCAGGGTGTCTTGGCAGGTACCATCTACAACAGTGTCGGTGCAGAGATGGTCATGCACGGAACGACTGGCCTCGAGCTTGGCTTTCACCCCGTACTGCGAGACATCTTCTGAATCAATCTGGCGGAGCGGAGGATTCAACTGCTGCTTGGTTGCCTACGGGCAGACTGGGACGGGGCTCGTTTCTCAGCATTCACACAATCGTCGGTAGAGCTTTCACGCACTTTCTTTCAGACCTCGTGCATCCACCGCAGCGAGCATATCATCATGAGGAAGACTCATACCGTGCATGGCGATTGGCAGAGCCACGAACATCGGGGCCTTCTGCCGCGGATCTCTGAAGGACGTATTGGCCCAGAGCTAACGCCTGCCAAAATGGCCAGTGCTGCTGAATCTGCTTGCAGGATTGTTTCAGCGACTGGATCAGTTTCGAGCAGAAGGTCAGCTTTATCGGCTTTCGGCTTGTCTGCCAAGTGCTGTCCGGAGATGGTCTGAAAGAAGCAGTCTGAGCACATCTATGATCAGTCTATGGTCTGATACAACCTGGAAAAGCTTCGGTGAGCATCCAAACTTCCTAAAAGGCATCTCAAAGTGAACTCGATGCCACATGGAAAGCGGAAGCGGAAGATGTGGCGAGGCGCATCCTGGCGGGTCCGCATCAGCTATATCGAGGCCCTGGTGTGAGGTTTATTGCGTTCAGCAAGTAGATGCTGCATGCTCGAGTGCATATAGGAAGGCTTGAATGCTCGCTGGGGCCGCTAGTTTTGGGGTTCTGCAAAAGCATGGGCAGCTTTTGGGTTTCGCAACGCACGTGCCGCGTTTCCCTTCTGGAAAGAGGTTTACAACGACCGCTTGCGTGATCTCTTGGAGCATGCCGTACCAAGCTTGTCCCGGAGCGAAAACGACAGCACAGCCCTGAGACCGGAAGTTCAATTTTGCCACACCTGCAGTGTCGTAGAGTTACTTGGAAGAGCCACTGATTCAAGCAAGGCCCTAGTCCACGCCGGCATTCAAAGCCGGGAACTGCGGCAGGACCGCCTTCAGGGGGATGTGGGTTTGCAGGCCAACTTTCGCATCCTTGCAGGCCCTCGCCTGGAGATACGGAATCACCCAGCTGTTGGGGTCTACGTCGAAAACCTCCAGGCTCTCCACACGGTGAAAGCCGCGCTTGAGGCAAAAGCACTGGCCCAGGAGCTGCCTGTGGAACACCTTCGGGACGTGGCTCGCCTGGTTTCCAAAGGCGCGTGCGTGTGCGGACCGCTGCGAAGCCTGGGCGTAGACTGGGCGTAGACCCGACCCTGTTAGCAGGAGAGAAGGCCAAGAAGGTGGAGAGGACACCGAAGTTTGTCAACTGCATTTGCATTTCTCGTCTCTGTCTCTGTCTCTCTCTCTCTCTCTCTCTGTCTCTCTCTCGCTCTGTCTCTTGCAGCCTCTCGTTTCAATCCTGCGGTGAGGAGTGTCTTCTCATGTCTTCTCCATGTTGGTTGAGGACGACGATGAACGACCGATCGAGTCGTTCACATACGATCTTCATGTTCAAGGTGGGCTTCGGGCATATGAAAATACTTGTCGTGACAGGACTCGCATCGCGTGAGTGCAGGGCAGACAAGGGTACAAGTAGGGGCAGATCACCTCGCAGGTTGAAGTCCGAAATGCCTCCAATGGAGACCACATGTCAACCATGCAGGCCTGCGATGCCCATACAGCCCGGAGCATACAACAGTCTGAGTCTGTGGGGCTTCAGGTCGTTGACCTGGCCGGCCGTGAGAATGAGCAGACATCAGAATGCAAGGGCGACCGCTTCCGAGAGCTCAGGCCATGTTTTCCACCAAAACGAGGTGCTGGTGTTATCGAATTGTCGACACGGCGCAATGCAGGCACATCAACCGTAGTCTCTTCGACCTCGCGAGTTGTATCCATGCGCTCTGCGACGGCAACCGCGACCACGTGCCCTTTAGGCAGGGAGCAGCACGCGGGCATGTCGCTGTGGGGGAGTCATAGAATCCCACTTTGTCTTCTCCGTGGAAGAACCCAACAAGTGCCCATAGAAACAGACTTTAGCTTGGTGACCTCGCCAGAGCTGCTGGGAGCCCCGAGTGGTCAGGAACTCCAAACTGACGATGCTGTCCGTGCCTGAGACTGCAGGATTCCCTGGAACCTTCAGACAGCCAAGCCTGGTGCCAGGCTCTCCGACAGCCTGGCAAGCAACAGCCGAACGACTCTTCTGGCGACCTTGACTCCAAGCTCCGCAGGCTTCTTCCGCTTGAGCGCCAGCCTTGCTTGGCTTCGGCCTTTGGCTCGGCGCTTTGAGGCTTCGATGAGAACATCCTCACCTGCCGCTTCCTCGAGTCCACTGGCCGGGGGCAAAGAAAATCCTCAACCTGACCGGCAGTTTGAAGGCTCCTTGCAGCTCCTTGCCTCAGCTCAGATTCATGTCATGTGGAGAGCGCACGCAGGAGCACTCGCACGCGGAAGCAAGAGATGTAGCACGTAGTACGTAGATGGCTATGTCACACACCCCAGAGTCTTGCTTCTGAATGGCGAGCCAATGGCTACTTGCGACCGCCGTGACGGCGATGCATCCAGGAGACCTCGAATCGCAGATCACAGTCGCTGTTGTGAGCGCGAGTGTGGCTGGGCTCTCTGTTCAGGCAGGTCGAACCTTTGCTGGGCGGGCCGGATCCAGTGATTCTGAAGCTGGATGAGAGAAGCTTCGTGCACTTGTGATGGCAATGTTATTTCAAGTCAGGCGTGCGCATGCACGACGCAACTCATCCTGGAGACTCCATGAGTGTGTTGAGAGCTTCCACGGGTAATATCATGTCAAGGTACTATATGCCAGCGATAACCGGCGACAAAGATCCCAGCGCATGGTATGACGAGCTGACTGCTGTTTTGCAGAACAGCACACTGACGACGCCGACTCCGCCCAAGGATCCTGGCGACTGCTTGGCAGACTCAGCCCTTGCCCGTTCACCCCAGGTTTTCTGCATGTTAGCTGCCAGGACACCTCGGCGGAGAATGAGCGTGCCCAGTTTTATGCAGCGGGTACGTTTGATTACGCTGACGCTCCTCTGCACGAGAGTCGCAGCGAAGAAAAGCAGCAAGTCAGCAAGCAGCAAGGAAGTGGGTCTGCATCAGGTCCCGGATGCAGGCCTCCAGGCAATGGACTTCCGGTACAATCCTCGCTGGTGCTTAGCGGGGCGACCTCTTGAGACGCTTGGGCAAAGTAGGTCTACATATATATATATGTATATATATATCTACATCTACATCTACATGTATATATATATATATATATCTATCTATCTATATATATATGTATAGATAGCTGACTTCATGGGGCTTGCTGCAGGGTGCGTTGTTGTATTCGCAACGGCCGCTCCCAGGAACTTGCAATGCATCCTGAACTTGAAGCGGATGGTCGAGGAAGAAGTTGGCAAGATTTTAGCGATGGAGAACGAATCGCTCGGTGCCCTGCCACTACATGATACAATGTTGCGCACAAGGCATTGACGTTCACTATGCTCCTGAGGCGTTGTAGTCCGACTGAGGTGAGACAAAGATTTCTCAAGACCTGTTGCAGCCTTACTTCAATAGTGTGGGGAGCCAAGCCTGACTGAGAGGTGAGATGTCATTGGAGTGTGTTCGCATGACGGCTTTGTCTGCTGTCTGACCAGATACTCGTGAATTTTTACAAAGATGGCAAAGCCCAAATCAAGTGGCATGCAGATGATGAGTGGCCCGGCTGAGTTGAAGTTCCTTGTATCGTGGTAAAGTGTACTGTACATCATGCGCACTCCTTTGGAAAGCTCCATCCCCTCCTCACCAGAAGACATTAGAAGACACTTCCGAGGAACTGTTACGGGCCTTCGGACAACATTCTCATCGGAGCCATGACGTGATATTGTCTGGTCACATGCGTCTGGAAGTCTCCGACGGTTGAAACTGTAGGTTCGCTGTCCTTCGGTGCGGCCCGTGTGTTCGAAGTGCGCCGGAAGCCACGGCGGGGCGACACCGACCGCCGGGCACTCAGCACGGCGTGACTGTAGCAGAAGAGGACGGATTGTGGTCATCGCATCAGTGTGCAGTTCAGTCCCAGGCAGTGCGCAGCAGCTGAAACGAATTCTGCTGCAGCCGGGCTCGCTGCTGGTAATGGGAGGACACCTGCAGGGGACAGGGCTGAAGATGCCAGACTGCCAAGCATTTCTGATTCTGTCCCAGGCAGATGGATTCTGGGAGTCACAAGTCGTCACGCGTGCATGCCCGATTTCGTATCGTTGTTCTTCACGTGCAAGGCGCCATGCAAGCTAACTGGCAGCATTCACTTCCTGCCGAGCCTTTCCTGCATGGAACATGAGCACATCTCGGGAGAATCTCGTGAGCATACTTTTCTGGCAAGAAGACAAGGACTCAAGCTGCCTCGGAGGCCGTGTAAACCTGACTTTCCGTCGTATCGTAGGAGATCGGAGGCGCGGAGAAGGATCGAAAAGCAGCGAGTGCGTCTTGAATCTTTCTTGCCCAACTCCGGCATGTCAACATGTGCGGCTTTTTATGCGATGATGGGTGTCCCTTCGTGTTTCGACTCAGCACCACCCCGAGGCCGCATCACCACTCAGCCTGTTGTGAACCACTTCGGTGCAGCGGAGGTGCAGAAGCACTTGCAGGACGCTGACACAATGTAGTCTCTGCTTGGCCAGTCATGCAGCGCAGCCTGCCAGTAGTAGTACAAGGGGGCCTTTGCAAGAGAAGTTGTAGAAGGATGCAAAGAACCCGGGGGTGCACGCAGCTGGCTTGCTCTCGCCTACATAAAAGTGTTGACTTGCTGTGACCTTTGCAGTGACTGAGAGTGATGCTTGCAACATGCCCAGCCCCTTCAGTGGGGACCTGGCGTGCGTGCGTGCGTGCGTGCGTGGGCGGGTGTGTGTGTGCGTGTGTGTGTAACTGCAACCTGTGTCGTTTGGTGCATGGCCAAAAAAGCCATGTCCTTTTAACTTTTGCAGGACGAGATCGCCAACTTGCAGTCCACTCTGGTGGAGGAGCCGAGAGTGTGCTCGGTCTTGTTGCATTGCACCGATTGTGTGAGCAGACCGCTGCAAGTCACATCAGCAATTCACTCGTCGCCCCTCTGCCGCTCCGAGCAGATGCTGCACCAAAGCCAGTGAGCGCACTGCTTTCGCTATTGCGGCATAGTTGCACTAGTCGGCAGGAAGCCGTCATCGCTTCCCGCCAGACGTTGCTGAAACAGTTCTCGGAAGTCTGGTCAGATCATCACCTGCAGGCTTTGCAGGCCATGGGCTCTGGCCGCTATAGACGTGGCAGCTAAGGGGGTCAGCTTCAATAGCTGTAGTGTTCTGTTCATGCTGGTTGTAGTCACAGTCGTTGAGAAGCACGATGTTTTGCACTGATTCACTGAAATTGGTCTGTGCGAGCACTTAGCCGAAAGCAGAACTCAGCAATTCCTGTCTTGCCAGGGAGCACAGGGGGCCGGCAGCTCAGAATAAGTCTGATAATTTGTACCTGTATATAGATTCCCGAGTAAAACGTAAGAAACGATATGGCGCTTGCATCTCCAAGGACTCCCGGCTGACGGTCGTACACGGTGCGTGCAGGCAGCGGCTGCCTGAGCAAGAGCACGGGTACGCTCCAGTTCCCTTCCCGCCCAGCTGAATTCAAACATCAACTTTGCGTGCATAATTGTCCCGCAGTTTCGCCCGGCTGTGCCGCGAAAACATTCGTAATTGCTTCAAATTCCAAGACTGCGAGGGACGTGTTTGGTCGCACGAGCCACAATGGTCACTGAGGGTCTCCTCCAGCTTGCAAGGGGCGGAGGAGTCCCTGAGTCAGCTCGAAGCTTCTTGGCTAAGTGCATTGGAAGAGACGGCGGCCACGGCACGTCTTCTTTTCGATTCCCCAGTTTTCCTTCCCTGCCTTCATTGACTGCCTCGAGGAACGCAACCACGAAGCTGCCAAGGCGTTGCAAAAGGCGCGGCCGAGCTGAAGCGGCTGTGGGTGCTTTTTTGTGGGGTCCCTGAAGCGCCGCCGACTCGCAGTCTGCATGCGCTTTTTGATTGCAGATGCAGGGCAGACGGGTAGTGATCAGGATGTGTGACGTGGCCCGAAGGCCAGAGTCCAGAAACTTCAACAAAGCCTGAACAGGTGGGACGGAAACTGGCCAATGTCGAGAAAGCCATCCGCAGCGTACAGTCTCGGAAGGCGGTGTCTCGGTTCCAAGCAGCCATATGCACTGAAGATTGATGCAACAGACAGACTACTGCTGCTGTTGCCTCCAAATCTTGCAAGCAGCAAAGGGCTACAAGGGCTACGCGTCGGGCTCCCCCGACAGCACCGCCACCACGGCTGGAGAGGACCGAGTACCAGGCCATGAGAACGGTAAGAATATGAAAATCTATGAAAGCATAAAGCCGCTGCAAGGAGGGCCAAGTAACTCTAATCGGTGCGAGATACAACAGGACGTGCCATAGAGGTTCTTGCTCCCCGCATTGGTAACGCTATACTATACGGGGCTCATCATCTTGACGACCCACGCTCCTGCCACAGTGACGTGAAAATTGTGAATCATGCTTCCGCCACCGTCCCGTTTGGTCTTCAAGCCGCTCGAAACCAAAGCACTGCGGGGCCACACTATTCGTCTCCTCCTGCACCATACCTCACGTTCCCAATGCGTATTTTGACGACCCAGTGTTGCTGCCTCAAAGAATCCTGTGCGCATTTTGGATTCATGGGTCTTAGGAGCCTCCGGGGGGCTCCTGCAACGGTTCTGGCATTGGGGGACTCTCAGGTCGACACCGGCATAATTCGGTAGTGGTCTCAGCCAGGCGAAGCGCTTCGCATGTCCTTGGGGCTCGCCTTGTCCAAGCGGTCGCCAAGGCAGCCCAAGGCACGTTTCTGGGCTGAAAGGTCATTCGCGAAAAGTTCCACACAAGTCCCACAGGCTCCCTGGAAACGCTCAAATGCCCCAAGCAGTGCGAAGCTGACCCTCTGAGTGCAGGCCGAGTCCTCTGTGAGAGTGACGCTGCCCCCGTTGGCGCTTGCTTAGTTTTTTGGGATGTCCTGTGCCATTCCTAGTAGCCCTGGACATACTGGTTGATACACGAATGTAGGTCAAGGCGAGTGGCAGCAGTCCACGAAGCTCTCTACACGGAATGTGACAGTTTGGTCGATAATGCGCCAACGAGATCTCAATGGCCTGCGGAGGACATGGAACTTTGCGCAATCCACGTCACGTAGCGAAAGCGGTTCGGTCTGAACTGGTGCAGCTATGTCAAGCTCCCTCTAAGGCCTTTTCCTCATGACTCCGAGGCTCAAACCAGTCTAGAAGACACGGTGAGAGACTCTCCCGAGTTGAAGATCAACCCCTCTGGAGCATTTGTTCGAGTGCGGAAGAAAGATGTTCACCAAGAATTCTTGGAGCTCGCTCGAGAGGGCCGAGGAGACTAACTCTCCTGTGCTCATGTTTATGGATATATCGTTGGGGCTCGGCAGCTTGGTAACCCACTGTTTGAGCGACACCCATGGATCAAGAGATTGCCAGGTTTGAGTTTGCAGCTTCTTCGTGAGTAATCATCATAGCCAAGCCACAGCTCTGCAAGGCTGCATGCATACCTGAGGCTAGGTGCTCGACTAGCACAGCGGATGCTTTCCCCAAGCATAGGTGCTTGGTGCTGGTGCATTTTCGTTCACCTGCATGTCTGTGTGTGATCAGTTCCACATGCCTCGTGCTTTGTGGCAGACTCAACGGTCGCACTCGCTGCGATGGAAAACGTGCTGAGAAGTATGTTCCTGTCAGTCGAAAGCGGACGCGCTCCGGTGGGATTGCGCTTCTGTCCCCGTTCGGCCTTTTCCTGCGGAGCATCGCAGCTAGTGCAGGTCACCTTGATCAGCGAGTGGCGGTCCGAAGCGGCAATCACCAGTTGCCAGGCCCTAAGTGACTAAGTGGGTCGATGGAAGGGTCCATGACGGCAAGCAGCATCATGTTCAGCACGGCCTGCTGGCTGGCACACGACAGTCGTACGACAGACGCAAATGATGCAAGGGTGCCGTAGCTTCAGGTCTTGAGTTGCACGACGGATTGCTCGCTGTGGGCTTCCAAGGCACAGCATTTTAACCGGCCCCCCTCTAACTCTAGCCGGGTCGAGAAGTTTCTGCAGGCTGTGATGTGAACCTCATCGATCCTTGCACGGCCACAGTCTCTTGGGTTCTCTATGGCAGCCTCCTGAGAGTAACGCTGTGTAGCGGAAACTCCGTCTTGCCTCCTGGCGGTCAAGGTCACACGGGCCGTGTCACAGCTTTGGCGGAGTGTGCGGATGGTCGTTTTGTGAAGGGCTCTGCGATGCTCTTCGTGTCAATAAGTTCAATCGTTCGAAGCATGTGTGAGCCATTGACTTCACGAGAAGCCTGTCGCTTTCCTCTTCTGAAGAGAATGCAAAAACGCTGAAGGCATGAATTTGCTGCAAGGTCACTGGAGGAGCAGACGGAGCTATCCGACTGTGGGCAAAGCGGACGTGGTCTGCTTCCCTACCAGCAGAGGACCATGAACTTTTGCTGGACTCAGCTCGCATGCCTGGTGGTCGCAGTCTTCGCGCCGATGTTTAAAAGATGTCTTCGTTTTTGTTCATGGCTGTCACGGAATTACATAGTGTTTAGAGTTGGGTTGTGGCAGTTCGGACTTGCAGCTTAGGGTTCAGTGTTTGAGGGGTTGCAGTCCGGAGGTAAAGACAGTTAGAGTCAGAGGTTTCAAGATGCATTTGTCGTGTGCCACGATTTCTTAGTTGTTTTTTCCCTCATTTTTCGCATAATTTCTCATGTCCGAGTCCCTTTGTTCATTCCTGGGCCTTGGCGTGCCAACCTCCGATTAAAGTCCGTGGTTGACATGGGGGTCGGTGCGCAACCGTGTTGATATCCTTCGCCCGTACTGACTCATGCTGTTGTGGCTGCTTATTGGCTCCATGGTTAACTGCGTATTAGCTTGCTGGGCCGTCTACCTCTGATGCAAGGGTACAGCCGAACTGATGGGGACAATGCAGCTCGCAGTTTGCGACCAGACCACAGGATGCGCTTCACAGTGCGGCTGATGCATCTGCAGTGCGTGGCTCAGCCATTCCAAGCTTCACTCACTTGCGGTGCTGGTTGTGCTTGCCACTGGAGGATGGCGCAGAACCTCCACAGCTGTCCGCAGAAGTGCTGCGGCAGAACACGGACAAAAAAGCCGGAAAAGCGTCCCACAGCGAGAGCGAACGCTGTGAGGCCTGGAGGGGTGCTCTCGGGGAGTCGGTGAAGCCTGGAGTCTGCAGCATGGCTCGGGGCTCGCGGATGCGCTCGTGCACTCGGCTGAAGCCTTCGATGTCTGCCTCCAAGGCCTTCTATGCACACACGCAGCAGGCCACCTTCGGCCGTCACTTCGCGAGATGTCGTAGGGCTTTGGAATGAATGTGTGCTTGTATGTGAAGCAGGATCCTTGTCATCAGGATGTATGTACGGCTGTATGACTGTAGGACGAGAGAGGTATGTTCTGTTTCATGTGCAGTATGGTGGGATGTGGTGTGACATTCGTGTCTGATGCAGAGTATGAGAATGAATGAGTATCGGTGTGAGTAAGTATGAGTATGATGTGCACGTACGTCTGTACGTGTTGTTTTCCTGCGGCTAGGTGTCAACAAAACTGAAAGACAACATAAGCTATCTGCACGCATGTGATAGGAGGAGGTGTAGCGACTAGGGGCATCAAGCGTAACTGTTGCTGGTGCCCATCGGACCCTTGCAGTGCCAGTTGCAACAAAGCCACCAATCAAGAGTTGCGCGGCGGCAAGCCCGCTAAAGCTAAGAGAAGGTGAAGCGAGAGGCTCTTCGGCACAATTGTAGCCGCTTGAAGGCTAGCCCTCCGTTGAGGTCGGGTGGTGTGGTTCCGTTAGGTTGGAGTGCATGAAGAGTGAAGGTCTGCGATCGCAGATTTTTAACATCTGGTTCAAATTAGGTTTGAGGGACATGAACCTTCCAAGCCTCCGCAACGCCGAACTACATAAAGCAAAACACTGACTGTACGAATGGTGCATCTCGCATGCACAACACTTCACTCGGAGCGTGTCCAGGCACGACGTGGCGAAATGGCTGGGCTGTTCTTGCGTGCAGACCGCCCAGTCGATTCTTTCAGTTTCTCATGGTGAGATACGGTCTTTCAGGTGCTGGTGCAAAGTGGTAGCAACCTCATCAAGGCCGACGGATACCCTGCTGTGCCTCGTGCTGCCGATCCCAGAGTTCATCCGGGACAGGCCGAGGCTTTGAAGAGATCTCAGCTCTACGTAGCTTGCTGTGAGCTCAGTAAGTACCTCTCCATGACCCGCTGCAATGCATTAGGGAAGCCCAGTCTGCTTCATCGCCTTCGCTGAAGGCACCGTGCTGGACGTCGCCGATGCATCGCATAAGTGCCAGGAAACTACGGCCCAGACGAAAGCGAGCAGGACTTGCCTACCTCCCTCCCTGGCTCCACAAACACAAACAAACAAGCATGCAAACAAATAAGCAAGCAAGCAAGCAAGCAGACAAACAAGCAAGCTAACAAACACACATTTTTTGACGAACAGACAAAAAGCCAAGCAAGCAAGCACGCACGCACGTACGCAAGCAAGCAAGCAAGCAAGCAAGCAAGCATATTATATGTTATACATAGACATGCCTGCATGTATGCATGTAACTGCATGTGTAGGTGTGCTGATATCAAAGCATAAGTACACGGTTGTGTCTGTGTGTCTGTGTGTGCGCGGACTGCGTGCGGTTTTACCCATGATCAAAAAAATGTCAAAATGTACAGATAGGTAGGTACATTAGATAGCTGAAGTTTTGACCCATCATTAATGAATATGTCGAACGATTGCATAGTACAGGTACCGGATTGTCAGAGTAGCAGTGATCAGTGGCAAATCAATCCTTGTTTTCGCAGTCAGCAGGACGGGCACATGGAACGAGTCGCTGATGCTATCCTACCGAAGGAGATCTGCAGCCCAGATATGATCGTGTTGTGCGACAGATGGCTTGCATGAGCAGGAGCTCCATCGCTGGAAAGCAAGTGTTTAACACTCAGACGCCGGCGATATCCAGTGATGTCATCTTATAGTTGTTGCGTTTCGGGGCACTGTGCAGGTGTTGGCAATTCTGGCTCAAGGTCATCCATAGATAATGATGTGTAGGGTTCATGTGCATTGGTGTTTCAAGCGAGTGAAGGCTTGCCGCTCAATAGATCTGGTCACTGAGAATGACTAGCAATTAGATGTCTGTCCAGCCAGAAGATTCTAAGTCCTCGTCTTCGGTGTTTTTGCGTAATCGTCGGTATGGTGACCTGGGTGCTCTGTGTCTTGCTCTCCGTGCAGTTTGCCACGCAGCCGTACCTCACAAGGCTGGCAAACCTGCGCCACCAGTGTAACTTTCGAGCAGAGAAGCAGTCCGAGTCCGCTTTATGAACTCAGCCGGCGCACGTTTCTGAGACTGAAGGAAGTTTACAAGTGACGGCCTCGTTATCAGCCGCTTGGCTGCAGTTGGAAGAACGGCCCGGCCTGGCCCATCCCTCGCTTTCGTGGCGTGCCCTGAGGCTCTTACGTCGCAGCAGCAGAGCTGCTAAAGCTCGTGGCTTCTTTATGCTTCCTCGTGGTTGCCGGTAAATGGCACAGCGCATTTACGGGCTGGACGTGGCGGTGGCTCATCTGCAAGCTTAGCCGGCGTAGCTGGAACGTTGCAAGCTTGGCAACGCAGTGAAAGCTCCCGAGGCTCGGACTGCGAGAGTCGATCTGGCCTGCAATGGCTTATGCACCTGCGATACATTCATCGAGTTGCTGTTAGGCTCCTCCGTCGGGACCATGCAGAATCCGAGGCTTTGCAGAACGTTGCAGGGACAGCTGCAAACAAATCGCTCGATGCGGTTACATGCAATGTTCTCAACCAGACGAAGCTGCTTTGGACCGCTGCTTTTGTGGTTCTCCGAAAGCAACGACAGTTTACCTTCCGTGAATGGGCTGCCTGGTTTGCATAAATAACAGTTTGCTGAGCTTGCTGAAGGCGTCCCAGCCTTCGCGACACAAGCTCGGAACGCTTAGCGATGTTGCGCACAGGTCGCCCTCACGATGATCCTCCTGGCTTCAGTGCTGACGGCTTGCGATGGTGATGCATTGCGAGCAGAGCCGTACTGGGGACGGTGTCAAGGCATTGCCTGCGCCTGCTTGGCGGCATCTTGTCAGCAGCTTGTAGAGGAGATTGCCCGTTCGGGGCCCCCTTGGGATCCGAGGCGATGTGCTCTGCATTCGGAGCGGTTCTCACCGAGGAAGCTCTGGTAAAGGGCAGGGATCCGCCCCATGGCCGCGGGAAGATGCAAAGACCCCTCGCACACCTCAAAAGAAGGGCTGCTTCGTCATGACACCGCGCCCTGAAGGTTCCTGCTTTCGGCGGAGCTGGCCCTTGGAGGTCTTGGCACGCTCTTTGTCACCTTTCCCTTCACCATGCTGGAGCAGGGAACTGCAGAAAGGTTTTACGGCTGGACGTGGGCAACACTGCTCCCACTGTTTACACACGCTGGCGGGGGCATCCTCGTGACATGGCTTACGGATCTTCGCTGTCTGAGCGTATGCATATGCTGAAGGATCATGACCCACCTCTGCTCCGCAACCCTCCCAGGTTGGCATCGTCACGAAGCATCTGGGAAGTGTAAACAAAGCGATCTTGATGGTTGTCAGCCTGCTGTTGACCGGGACTTTAAAGGTGCCGACTCTGCCTATCCACAATCATGAGAACGGCAATCCAATGCCGAAAAATGAATTTGCACCAGCAGCTTCCCAGCCATGGGATGATCCAACCTGTTCCCTGAAGTTTTATAGGGGGCTCATGTTGGTCCGCGTCTGGGTGAGACTTGCAGACTCCTGCAGTATTTGCTGCTGGCTTAGTCGCTGGAAGTCCGGGATCATCGCTCAAGGGTCCATCGAAGAGGGCAGTGTGTCATTGCATCATCATACTTCGATCGAGTTGCGAGATTACCTGGAAGACAAGGCTAAGAATTCGCATGATACTGTATTGTTTGAACATGTCTTGGGAAAGGGGCTTTCGTCACCACCGTGTAAACGACAGCGACTGTTGTTTATTCACGCAGTTCCTGCGGGTCTGTGACAGGTGCTGATCGATCATCGTTTGCCATCTGTTCCCTCGATGCTGTCCATTGGACTTGTGTCTAGCCCGCAGAGCCCACGGCTGCGATCGCATCGGGAACTTTGGGGTAACAGTGGCCTTCACGCGCAGGTTGCGGCTGGCCTCGCGCTGTACTGTGATCTCGGGAACCGCATCGTCGTCTTTTGTCAGCGTGAGCCGCTTGGCCAGCAGCCAGCGCAGGCCGCTGACGCGAAGCCTTGTGAAACTGTAGCATTTCTTTCCGACGTACTAGAACGAAGCCCGGTTTCAGGAAGCCGATGTTTGACGTGCTGCAGCCGCTGCACCTGCATTGCACTTGGTATCGGATCCTCGGCGAGCATATCAGACATCGGGGCGTCAATCAGAGTCTGATGTGTGATCTCAGCCAGCTGCTGCAGCAGGGTTTAGACTCGCACTCTGAACATGTGAGCCGGTTCCAGCTTTGTGCTGCGTGCCGAGCTTGCAGGACCTTGCTGGGCCATCCCCGCCGCCCGCAGCCGCTTAAAGTGGCCTTGCATGCAGACACGAGGGTCACACCACCGTAACAAGATTCATTAATATAGGAATGGCAGCCGCGCAAGAGGAAAGCGTAGGTCCTAGGTTCTGATTGTGTCAACTGTGCCGGCTTGCATTCTGAGATTTTTTTTAAGATGCAGGTGGAGAGCTTCCACTGGGTGCAGGAGCAGCTGAGCTGATTCAATGCCGTCTGCATGGCCAGAGAGCTATTTTCCGCAATGCCGTCACAGCATTAATCTGGAGGGCGACAGTCCCACGACAGGAAAGAGTGTTAGGATGGAGTGCCGTATTTCGCCACTGTCTCGGGGGATTGCAAGGGTAGAAGTATAGGAGCTCTTTATGCAGTCATGAGTCGCACAGCCTAGCCCATCAGATCTTCGGTGCGGCCGCACGTCGCGGGCTTGCCTCCAGGTACTCTGCCTGAGAGTGCCCCTCCGCGCAGCCCGGCAGATCCGCTCCGATTAATCACAGGGCGCCCTCTTTTGACGCATGCGCTGTGCTTGATGGTTGCTTCGAGTACCTGCCCCCTCCCCCCTTTTCCTGCTGTTTTTCGGCCTCCCTCTGCCCCCCCTCCCACTTCTGCATCGCTGAGGCCGTGCTTCATGCACTTCTGCCCAGCCTTTGCGGGGACTTCCGGAGGAAGAGCAGCGAAATGTTAAACAGAGCTCTTCACAGAGTTGACAATTGACAACTATTCAAAGACACAGACATCCTTTTTGACGGCTCGGCTGTGGCGAGGGCTTTTTTGGAAGAGCTCTGTTTCTGCCGACTGGCAAGACCTTATGTACAGAACCCCCTTCTGCTAGGCCGTGGGACTTGAGCAAGTTCAGATTGCTCCACGATTCGGATGTCGCCACATGTCCGCCTGAGTAGGTGCCAGGAGGTCTTGAAGTGCAAGTGCAAAAGACTTGCACTAAATTGATGCAAAGTGGCGTGGCATGCAACGCCGAGTAACGTACCTTCAGCATCAAAGCAGATCGCACGAAGATGTTCGGCCGCGCTTGCCACATCAGCACCTTTTCGAGATTGTCGCTGGGAGTTCAGTCTAAACATGTGTGGCATTCCCAGTACTACTGATTCTGATTTTGCGTTGAGGCAGAGGGTACTCCCAGCATCGAGAACCAGGAAACCTGGGACTCTACCTTGACAAGTCGTGAGACAGACGGAGATCAACATCAAGATGGGTGCAACATCAGACTCGCTGTCTCGGACCTGCAGCACCGGCCGGGCTTCTCAGAGGCCACATCTAGGCCAAGCAGCCAGCGTGCGTGCGACGTTTGGCGAATCTGAACGTGAAGGACATCCGATGCGGAAGTCCCGCTTTTCCAGGCAGATGCAAGCGGAATTCGCCTTCCTGAGTTTCGCTCGCAGATGTCAGAGAAACTCAACTAAGACTAGCGGCTACAGCAGCCTCCAGGGTTGAAGGAAAGCTGCGTAGAATGTCTAGGCTTGCTGGCAAAACTCGACTGGGAAGTTGCGGTCACTTCGCACGCCCTCTGCAAAAGCCAATAATTATAATAGGGAGGCCCCGGCGGATCATATTCGACACCGTGTTGTCTAGCCACTGTTGCGCTTTTTGCAGAAGGCACATGGCGAGTTATCTGAACGCTCTTCTGTGCCCCAGAAGCGTGGTGTGGTGGCAGGAGGTGCTTAAGTGCTCCTCTTTGGCCATCTAAGCGCAGACGCCGCCCCAGCCCACTAACAAAGCATAAACTGAGCGTGGTGATGCTCGATCCAGAAGCCTTGCAAGTGGTAGGTGACCAGGAAAGAGCACTTCGCCCTGCATCAAAATCTTGATTACACGAGTGGATTCTGACATGTCACTTTCTTGCTAATACTTCCCTGGCGCGCGACCTGAAGCAGCAGGAGGAACTGAAATGAAGCAAGAAGCTGTCATCCCCGAGTTCATAGCAAACCCCACCATCAAGTTCAACCCAAATCAAAACAACCCCCTATACCACAATCAAAATCATAACAATCAACCTATACCCCTATCCAT
>BGNK01002114.1:31591-113325 GCA_003297005.1 Symbiodinium sp. clade A Y106 | reverse complement strand
TTATTAACGGATGGATTTGGAGCAATTGGCGTCTGGGGGCCCAAATCCGTGTGGAGACAGTGTTAAGTGTTAAGAAAATGAACACTCATTCTCTTAGCCTAGGCCAAGAAAATGAGTACTCATTTTCTTAGCCTTATTAACGGATGGATTTGGAGCAATTTGGGTCTGGGGGCCAAATTCCATATGAGTACTCATTCTCTTAGCTTAGGCTAAGAAAATGAGTACTCATGTCTTAGCCTTGTTAATTGGAGCAATTGGGGTCTGGGGGCCCAAATCCATGNAAGAAAATGAGTACTCATTTTCTTAGCCTAGGCTAAGACAATGAGTACTCATTTTCTTAGCCTTATTAACGGATGGATTTGGAGCAATTGGGGTCTGGGGGCCCAAGTCCATGTGGAGACAGTGTTAAGAAAATGAGTATTCATTTGCTTAGCCTTATTAACGGATGGATTTGGAGCAAGTGGGGTCTGGGGGCCCAAATCCATGTGGAGACAGTGTTAAGAAAATGAGTACTCATTTTCTTAGCCTTATTAACGGATGGATTTGGGGCAATTGGGTCTGGGGGCCCAAATCTATGTGGAGACAGTGTTAAGAAAATGAGTACTCATTTTCTTAGCCTAGGCTAAGAAAATGAGTACTCATTTTCTTAGCCTTATTAACGGATGGATTTGGAGCAATTGGGGTCTGGGGGCCNGTGGAGACAGTGTTAAGAAAATGAGTACTCATTTTCTTAGCCTAGGCTAAGAAAATGAGTACTCATTTTCTTAGCCTTATTAACGGATGGATTTGGAGCAATTGGGGTCTGGGGGCCCACATCCATGTAGAGACAGTGTTAAGAAAACGAATACTCATTTTCTTAGCCGTATTAACGGATGGATTTGGAGCAATTGGGGTCTGGGGGCTCAAATCCATGTGGAGACAGTGTTAAGAAAANAGAAAATGAGTGGGCACTGGACTTCTGAGAGCCGCATTCTCATAGAAGAGCAAGCTAAGAAAATGAGTGACCTCTGAGCTCACTGACTTGTTTTCTTACCCAACGCTTGCACTGTAGTAAACCCTAAACCCTAAACACAACCCTAAACCCTAATAGAGTACCCTAAATAGTAGGATCCATATTATAAGGACTAGTCGTGACTAATCCTAAACCCTAATCCTAAACCCTAATAGAGTACCCTGAGTAGTAGGATCCTTATTATAAGGACCGTCGGATCCACTGGGCCTTGGAGCCCTAATGCTAGGACACAACCTGGGCCCGTCACGTTGTATCTCTCCATCAAGGACCTGCCCGAACGGGTTGACTCAGAACTTAAAGTTCAGGTTCTGGCTTGTGACTGCCCAAACATCTGCCCGGTTGTAATCTTTCTTGATTTCCTGTCCTGATGTATAAGGCTCCAAAAAGTAGGGTTAGATGATCTGGTAGGCAGCTTCCGCCCCTAGTACCCGAATGACCTGGCAGCGGTCGCGCCTAGAATCTAGCAAGACATCGTTAGACGGCGTGTGAAGTACAAGCTCCAGAAGGCCCGTAAACACACGGATCTCTAATTGAAGGCTCTCTGGAATCACATGGGGGTCTTCATACCCCAACCATAGGAACGTCACATCGGGGGTGCCCTGTAAACGGGCGATGCTCCGGTGGTACCTGAGAAAGCCTCACCGGTTTGGGACTTGAAACATGTAGTAATCCCAACAACATGAGTTGCGTAAGATTCGTGCGTGTATATGTTTATATGAGTGTGTACATACACTGATGAAACAGACGTCGTCGTGTGCATATATGCACCTCATATTGTGTACACGCGAAGACATATACACACGCGTACACATGTTTACACATATCACTATAAAGGTTACTGGTAACAACTAGTAGTAATAGTAATAACAACATTTATGTTACTAACAAAAAGCAGCGGCAACAAGGATAGCGATAGTAAGACCAATAAATAACAACAAGTCTACACGTGTGCCTGCATGTATACGGAGTATACGGATACATAAACAGAGTACAGTTCAACATGTCCCCAGAGGCATTTTTGCGACCTGCACCCTAAACCCTAAACCCTAACCCTAAACCCTATCCTTCGACACGCCCCAGAAGCCCAGTGACAAATATGAGAGCTTAGGGCTTAAGGCTTGCGGTTTATCGGGCTTAAGGTTTAGGCCATGGGGTGTAGAAGGTTTATACTTGGTTTAAGGGACATGTCCCGGGGTCTGCCTATCTGACCCTAGGTCTGTCACATTAGCGCAAGTTTCATATGCACACATGTCTGCATGTCCATCAATGCATCTTCCCAAAGCTCTGCATCTACCTTCTGCAGCTCTTCCTTCAGATCGAACAGTCAAGAACGAGTACCCCAGCGACCTGTCCAGGCTCCGTTGGCCGTGAAACATAAGGAACAAAGAACCCGAAACCTGAACCCCCAACTAACTCATTCAAACATCCTCAGCTGACGAATACCCGTAACGAAAGGATCGGGGAATGTCTCAACGAACCGAAAGCCAAAGCCCCTTCGTTAACGGCAACATGCCCCGGCGCCTGTAGGTGAGAGTCTGGACTTTGACCACCATCTGGGCCTGGAAAAACCCTGAGCCATTACACTCGAAACCTCTAAAGCCCTGAACCCCCGAACATCTAAACCCCTAAACCCTGCACTCTAAGCCCCCAAGACGCTTCGCTCGAAATCCTCAAACCCTATACAGAGGTCTTTAATTAACAGTTAGAACAGAGAGGTCCCTTTAAGGGTTCTCTGAAGAAGTCTACGTATAAATAATCAGGGATCTATACTGTAAGGGTTCAGGGGAGACAGTGCCTAAGGAAGCCATCTACTCCTCACAGTGAAAAGGCAGTGGCGGTGCCCAATGAGCTGCAGTGGACAGCATCGTCGATTGCAAATTGCAGCAAGGATGCTCCGTCCGCGGAGACTTGCAAGCTCCACGGCCTGAACACAATCTTTGTCCTGGATTCCTGCGGCACTGGAGATCTGTTGTTCCACAACCGCAACGTCAACTCGTCGGAGGCCTTCCTCCACCTCCAGCTGATTGCCTGGACGCAGTCTGCGAGTTGAAGCTGCGCAGCCGGCAACAACCCAGAACTGCAACGTCATGAAGCTCCAATGTACCAAGGCAGAGGAGCTGGTCCAGGTGCTCCAGCTGGAAGCTAGAGAACCGCTCTGTCTCTTCGAGTTTCTTCCGGTTCTGTCCACGGCGTCCGCGGTTGTATTGAGCAGGATCCGGCGCTGCACTCTTTTCGAGGCAAGGCATGGTCTAAACAAGCCCCAAACCCTAAACCCGAAACCCTGAACCCTAAAGCACTAAACCCCCAAAACCCTAAACCCCTGAAGCCTTTGTCGTGGAGCCCTCTAGAGGGGGTTTGCACCACCGGGATAGTCTGTGGCATCGTTTGCGGGAGCAGAACCTTGTCTTCCTCCTACCGTAGTACACATACCTAAAGGCTAAAAACTGGAAAAGTGTAGATACTATTCCTAGATAATTAATCCGTCCCTGTATTCCAACGGCGAGGAAATCGAATTTGTTCTCTGTAACATCAGCAGAATTTAGGGTTCAGGGCGTTCCAGCGTTCATCTAGGTTTAGGGCTTCGGGACTGTAAGCCCTAACGTAAACCCCATATCCCCAAACCCAACACTTTGGGGGTGGGTTAAGGGTTTACTACATCCTAAACCATACCCTTAGACCTGAGTCCACCCTGAAAGGCGGATGTCTTCCTAGGGGCCTGAATAGTTAGAGAATAGCACCCGGCGAACATATTATAGTGCGCTTGAGTATGGAACTGTAGAAGCTAAAAATACGATTAGTATTTGATCATGCCCCTATGGGTTTAGGGTTTAGGGTTTAGGGTTTAGGGGCTAAAAATACGATTAGTATTTGATTAGAAATGGGCTGTGAACCCTAAGACCCCGAAACTCACTCCAACTCAACCCGGAGATTTCTGAGCCCTAGAAGCCACAAGCTCTCCGAAGTCGTCGCAGCCCCATCAATGCTAGATTTCGGGTCTAGAATTTAGGGGTTCACGGTTTAGGGTCCCTGAAGCCCTTGAAAGCACCCCTCTTAAAACCAAACACTCTCAAGTCCGTAAGCCTCAAGAACCTACAGCGTTAAACAATCGAACATCCTAAATCCTGAACCGTGAACCCCTAAATCTAATATCGGACGTCCCAATCGGAAATCCCAACCCCGAAACCTGAACCCTAAATTCGGAAATCCTAAACCCTGACCCAAACCCCAAAACCCAAAGCCCCTAAACCACAAAGCCCCTAAACCCTCAACCCCATTATAGATCCCTTATAACCCATTAAAGAACCCGTAAAGAAACGCCAATGACACCCTCTAAAGGAACCACCCAAAAAAAATTCTAAACCCTAAAGCCCTAAACCAAAAACCCTACAGCCAACACCCTAAACCCTACACCCTAAACCCCAAAGCCCTAAACCCCGAACCCCTAAACCCCCAAACTGCCCCTATAATACCCTCTAAACCTCTAAAGGAACCCTGAAGCCTAAAGCTTCAAAGAACCCTTGAAGCAACCCCTACGATACCCTCTAGAGGAACCCCCCCCCCCCAAAAAAAAAAGAAGCTCCAAACCCTAAAGCCTGAGCCTAAAACCAAGAACAAAACCCCTAAACCCTGCCTTAACCCTGAAGAACCCCTACCCGTTTTAAGGACTTATATAAGGAAACCATAGTAAGGAACCCTAAAAAAGTAGGTTCTTCAGGGTTAAGGTAAAGTTATAAACCACCCTTTTCTAGGGGCTTATATAAGGAAATCATAGTAAGGAACCCTAAAAAAGGTAGGTTCTTCAGGGTTAAGGTAAAGTTATAAAGCCTATAGTAGAAGCCAGAAAGTTGGAACATGGTTTTAGGAGGATTAGTGCTAGGATCCCTTATACTTTACCTTAAGGGCATGAGGATAATGATGTTCCAACTTTCTGGCTACTACTATAACCCTTAAACTCCTAAACCCCAAGCTGAAACCCTGAAGTTATAAAGCCTAAACCCTAAACCCTGAAGCCCAAACCCTGAAACCCGAACTGGCGGGCCGCCTCAGTGGCTTTCTCGGCCGCATGGACGTCCACAAGGCTCGATGGCCTGAACTCCAGAGACGGCTGAGTAGGGGTTCCTTTAAGGGATTTTAAGGGTTCCTTTAAGGGATTTTAAGGGTTCCTTTAAGGGATTTTAAGGGCCCCTTTAAGGGATTTTAAGGGTTCCTTTAAGGGTTCCTTTAAGGGATCTTTTAAGGGTTCCTTTAAGGGCTCCTTTAAGGGCTCCTTTAAGGGTTCCTTTAAGGGTTCCTTTAAGGGATCTTTAAGGGAACCCTTAACGGATCCTTAAGGGAAACCTTGAAGGGTTCCCTAAAAGCCCTAGACCCCCAAATCCTAGGAGCTAGCCCCCAACGCCTAAACTCAACACCCAAGGCCCGGAGAACCTAAACCGTAGTGTGTGGAAATCCGGATCCTCTGTGTGCATCTGTTTGAATGATAGCAGGCCCTTCAGTTTTGTGGGACGTAGCTCTGCTAAGGGTTTAGGGTTCAGGGTTTAGGGTTTAGGGTTTAGGGGTTTAGGGGTTTAGGGTTTAGGGGTTAGGGGTTTAGGGTGTATACGTTTCTGCGGGCCACAGGAGGAATATCATTTCTAGTTCTGAGCTATTCAGACCCGGAAATGACTCTTCCTACTGTTGATGGACAAAATCCTGCATTACCCATTATTAGGAATATACCATAATTCCCATAGTTTAGGGTCCTTAGGGTCATGCAGGATTTTGTCCATCAACCGTAGTTCACCCCTTTCTTTTCGGATCTGGACTTGCTGAGTAGCCCCTCGGTTCATTTACATAAGACAGCATCTGCCAACCAAGGAATGGCCGCTCCTTACCGAGCCAGGTCTGGATTCAAAAGCCTGCCTCTTCACAATGCTCAGACACGGAAAGACAACCCCATCTGAACAGATGAACGTGTCGTGGTTGACATCGTCGAACTCCACCATTCCGGGTGCCAAAAGTAGCCCGGCAAAAATGGCCCCTGGAGATCTGCTGGTTGGCGTAAGCAAACGACAGTTCTGTATTCAGTCAGGTCGGTTTCCTGTGGGGTTGTGGCTTTGGGATTCTCTGACCCACCTCCACCCCTCAATTTCGGTTTCATGAACGCCTGAAGTCCTAAACTCCTCAAGCCAGACCCCCTTACTCAGCTCCCAAAACTCCAAAACCTATTCCCCAGCATGCAAGCCCTGAACCACCTACACTGAAACCCCAGGACTCTAAACCCTAAACCCAAGCCGCAAACCCTAGAGGGCCCCAAGCCGTAGTAACCTAGTGGTCGTACATGCCAAAGGCACTTGTAGAAACTCTCAAACGAACCCCCCCGCACCCGAAACCCTTGCGGCAAACCGCAAATCTTGAACCCTAAGGAAGCCTTCCAATTTAAGGTAACCCTACCTGCAAAGAACCCAGAAGCATCAAACCCTAAACCCCCTTAAAGCAACCAACCAACAATAAACCCTACACCTCAAACCCGAAGCCCTAAACCTGGTAAGCCCCAAACCCAAAACCCTTAAAGGAGCCCGTAAAGGAACCCCTACAGGAGCCTTTAGAGGAGGCCTTAAAGGAACCCCTCAAAGGAAGCAGTGAAAAGTGCCGGCCTTCCGAGACTTGCCGTGGCTCTGAACCTTTGGCCGGCTTTCTCCCAACTAGAACCCTTAGATGAACCCTTCACGGACACACCTTAAAGGAATGCTTAAAGGAGCCCTATAAAGAAAGGACACACTTTAACGGAACCCTTCAAGGACACACCTTAAAGGAACGCTTAAAGGAGCCCTATGTAAAGAAAGGACACACCTTAACGGAACCCTTCAAGGATACAACAAACGGCTCCTTCGGTTTGGGCTTTGGAGTTTGAGGTCTAGGGTAGTGGGAGTTTGAAGTATGGGGTTTAGGGGTTGGGGTTTAGAGTGTTCGGGATTTCAGGGTTTGGAGTTTGGGGCAGTCTAAAGGGCTTACAGTTCCTAGGATTTTAAGCATTTCCAGGACCCCCCAAGGGCCCTTTTCTTAGAGTTCTTGTGGCCCTTTATCAAGGGTATTTGGGGTATATTAGAGGGGGTCGAGGTTGAGTCTGGGGTCAACACCTTAAAGATTTTAGGACGCGAGACTTGTGTAGATATTCAGCAAGGATCAGGTGCTTGGGAAGGGGTGGGGGGAAAGGGGGTTTTTGAGGGATTGTGACTTGGTGCTTGGGATTACGAGTTGGATATAGAGTACGGTTTCACGGCGGTCTCTTGTGCGCTTCATCGCTGTTGTGATTGAAGCGCTTCCCCAATATGAATCCCACATCATAAAGGCAAAGTGCCCTGTTAAAGCCCAACAGTAATCCCATCAATCGCCACGGCAAGCCCTACATCGTATAACCCCATAACTAATATGAAAGTAAACGCTGGCCGCTTGCTTATGCAATATGGAAGCTGGGGCAAGCAAAATAAACCAATAAGTACTCAAGAGCCGCCAAGATATGGGTTCGGGTTTAGGACTATTAAAGCTTTGCGATAGAGGGCAGTGGGCCATCTTGCGGTTTCTCGTTGCACCAGCTGTAATTGCTGGGCCAAAGTTATGACGCAGGGCTTATACACAGACGGATGAGTGCTCGTAGGGTGCTGTGTGGTCCTATGGGGCTTTTAAAGGATTTGCAAGTGCTCGGGATTTCTGGGACTGTAAGAGTCTAGCAATCAAGGCTTTTGTAAGCCCTGAAACGAAACGTGCAACCGAAACCATAAGCCTAATCTGACTCCAAGAGCCCAAAGCCCAAAACCCTAGAAGCACCGGAGCCCCTAACCTGTAACGCGCAGCGCAGCATAGCTTAACGCCAAGTCGCCACCAAGGCAAGCAGTAGCGCAAGCCCAGCGAGGCAACCGTCCTGGCTTTTTGGGGGGCTGAGTGTTTACATAGAGGCAGGGATAGTTACGGTTAAATATTGAGATTGAAGGCATGAGATTGACTGAAAGCATCGGTCGCCACCAAATCAACGACAAAAAAGCAAAAACAGACCATGGCTCGCGAGAAAAACGGAAACGGATCAGCGCAAGGACGACTGGACGAGAACAATCCTGAATATGGCGCACCCCAAGAGAATAAGCTAATAACCGACGACCCATACTACGTCGCAACAGTGTCGATAATACCAACACCGCTACAGCCCAACAGCCCTTCCCTTACCCTAAACCCCAAAGCCAACCACCCAATACCGAATACCAAATGCTGCAAAACACGTCCCCCAAACCCTAAATGTCCTCAACTCCTGCACAAATCAACCTACGGCTCATCCCGAACCCATTAATCAGATCGATGGAGCCGTCACTCACTGTACCTTTCGTAGGTGCGCGGAGCCCTATATACTGTCATCTGGCGTGTATACATGGGTCCCAAAGGCGGAGAGTGGATGGTCATCCACTGCAGGACTATTTCGGTGCTTTGTGAGGTTGCCGACAATCCGAAAGCACCACTATGGACCCTGTCTAGTAAAGATCTCCACAGACTTCAGGGACCGGCGTCAGTTGGGTTTAAGGCTTGGGTTAGCCTCAAGGATCAAGTACCGCACAGTCACCAAACGCCACCATGGGGGCACTTACAGTATGAACCCAAAAGTTGGAAACCCAATAATTAGCCTCAACCCTTAAGAGTCATGTATAAGGAATCCCAGCACTAATTGTCTTTCATCCGGTTTATTTTGGGCTTTACTATATTAATATGTTTTAGGGTTTAGGATCCGAAAAGCTCCCCGGGTAAGGCTTCGCCAGTGGAGCTCGTTGCTACACTGCGGCTCCATGTATTCCGGTCGTACCTGGGCCGCCCTAGCACGGATTCAAGCACACCAGTTGCGGGGCGGTTTACGGCATAAGTTTGGGATTTCGGGAGGTATACCCTTAGGCTCCATGGTACATACGTCTTAGTTCCTTTTTGGGATTAGCTGAAAGGATTCTATATATGAACGCCAAAAAGGAACTACAATGGAGCCTAAGACACATCCTGTCTCAAGCTGAATGAGGTATGATTTCGGAGAGCAGGATTTCAAACAGAGGGATGGTCCAGTGGATAGTTTAGTGTCGAAGCCTACTCAGTACCCGACATCACAAGCCCTCGTTGCTTGAACTTTTGTAGAGCTTAGTACTCAAGGCTCCGAGGGCCAATAATTTAAGCCGTTTGGGCCACTAAACCATACCAAGTTAGGCTGCTGGGATGCTCCGAGACATTACATTTGGGCAGGGATCTTCACCCAAGGGCCGTAACTTAAAGGAATTTGGAGTCTATCGGCAGGGCATGCAGGCGTACCGCCCCACGCCATCACCTTCTTCACGGTCAACCGGAGGCTGCAACAAATCATTTGGTTTAGGGTTTAGGGGTTAGGGCTTTGGGCTTTGGGATTAGGGCTTAGGGATTAGGGTGTTGGGTTTGTGCGTGTGGGGCTTAAGCGGTTGGGATTTGGGGTTCAGTATGACTGCAATGCTCGAAAGCCACGGTGGAGCCAGCTCCTCCCGATCTGGCAAGTTTCTGCGAACGCGAACCAACGCATCTGAGACTTTAGCAGCTTAGGGCTAATAGGGTTTAGTTTAGGGCTTAAGTCTACACTCCCCTTGTGACAACCGATGCATGTCGGAGTTTCTGGCACTGAGGTCAGGGCAACATAGAGATCGGCCCAGCCATCTACCTGCAAAGGGCGCCTACGGCGTTTCTGCAGCTTGTCTATCTATCTACCTATCGACCTATCTATCTAACTATGTGATCTATCTACCTAATCTATCTAACCTATCTAGGTCCAGCTAAAATGTTTTATCTGTTTATCAATTTATCTATCTATCTGTCTGCCTATCTACCTACATACATAATATTGATAGACAGGCAGATGGTAAAGTCGCCAGATCTCAACACTAGACACGGCACCCGAGCCCTAATTAAACCCAAACGGCAAGACCTCTGAACCTCAAACCCTGCTCTAAGCCCAACCTTAACCCTGAAGAACCTACCTTTTTAAGGACTTATATAAGGAAATCATAATAAGGAACCCTAAAAATGTAGGTTCTTCAGGGTTAAGGAAGCCGTTGAAAACTAAAAGCCCCTAGAACCCCAAAGCCCGTTCTATAGGGGCCATAATTAGAATAGGATTTTGGGGCCCGCTATACTATGTTTATGCTAAGGAACCCCTGTTAAAAGAAAACAGCATAGGTAATTATTAAGGCAACTATTTTACTTTCGAAGAAAGACACGGCGCTAGCTCCAACACTCGGCCGTCCTCGGCGATTGCTGCCGCAACCTTCTCCTGGCGCATGTCCGTCTCTGGGCCGGGGCGAAGTGCGCAAAGTATTATAGGGGCCTTAGTAACTAGAATAGGGTTTGGGGGTTTCCTTATTGTATCTACACTATAATATACGGCCTGTCCTAATTATTTTTTTAGCGCCTAGATTATGCCCGCTACATTCTAGGACTCAGTGCCAAGCTAAGCTTCTGCAAAACCTTCCGTAAATGCAAATTTCGCCATTCGGCGCTTCTGAAAACTCATCCCCAGGCTACCAATCCCGGGTTTCGAAATGGCTAGTTGTCAAAATTATGGCCCCTTTTTGGGGCACCCTAAATAATAGGTGGCGTATTATAATAGGGACCCAAAAGGGACCATAATTTTGACAACCATCCAAATGGGATCGTCTGGGTCAATGTTGAGGTTTAAGGGTTTGAAGTTTAGGGTTTACTGGATCTTTTGGGTCAAGGCTTGGGGTTTAGGATTTTTAGGGTTTAGGCTTAAGGTTTAGGGGTGAGGGTTCTGCTTCTATAAAGGATTTCATCAAGGTTCTACAAGGGATTACGGTTGAGGTTCGTGGCGTTGTCATTCCGACCTTGACTCAGAAGGTTCATATCCAACCCTCGCCCCCTTAAATTCCTTAAACCTTGCCTTCCTCCACTGAGGAACCGGGTGGCAAGGCAGGGAATCTTCCTCATCCTTCTCCCTCATAAAAGCTATGCGCTTTTACCCAGGAATAGTACCGAATTGCGGGAGTTTGATGTAGCAGGCTGCCGTGATGCTCCGAAGGTTCAGGGTTTAGGATCGGTTTAAGGTCGTAGGCAGGATGAGGAAGAACGGGCTTACTGGCTTAGATCTTAGGGTTTAACGGTTTAAGGTTTAAGGATTGACGGCTGAGGGTTCAGGAGTTTGGGATTCAAGGAGGATGAAGGTAAGGACGCGATCGATGAGCTGAACTTCTCGGCGACGATGACAAAGATGGTGACGAGAAAAAAAATAAGCCCTAGAGGAATGATGTAGGGGCCTTAACAACTAGAACAGGGCTTTGCGGGTTCTTTATTATAACTATGGTATAGTATCCGCCCAAACCCTCTTCTACTTATTAAGGCCCCTATATGAAGACGAGCAAGGTGAAGCAAGAACTGATGTCTGGTGTCACCTTAGTATCATTCCAACCTGTGTAAATATCACTCAACCTACTTTGTTATAGCGGCCGGACCAAGTCTATATTCGGGGTTTTTCAAGCAGAATCATTAAAATCCACTAACTACTGAGAGGCACTCAACCCCAGAAAGATCATTTTCTTCGGTAAATTTCTTCGGTAAGTCGTCTTGCTCTGCCTTCTTGGGACGGTCGGGCAGGCGTTGCAAATGCTCCTGCGAAGCGAGCGGATGGTTATACGGCGTTTATAGACTTTAGCATCCCTTCCTTGAAGGTGTTGATAAGGAGGGTCTATAGAGCTGAAGCATGCCCATCATTGTTTATCGAGCTTTCTAGCAGCATGGATTTTCGAGTCTCTTCGCTGTGGCTTCCATGAACCTTCGACACCCGACCTTTCAACCGCAAGCAATTTCCGAATCAGTGGTTGAGGGTTTATAGGCTCCTTAGAGTGCCAGCCATATCCCTCAGGGGTCCACATGCCTAATCCTGATCGTCATCTTCTTTGCAAATACTAACCTATATACATTTCTATAATCTCTACTCCAGACCCGAATACCTTAGTGGGTACTTGGGACCCTGAGGAGTATGATTGCCTCATGCACCGGCACCGACGAACACACGTGACACATAGCATAGATGCGCTTCTAGGTACAACTTTGACGGCCGGGGCGAGTCAACCCAAAACCCTGAATACTAGAGCCGGCATGGACCCTACAGAATTTAGTTTTTGAGGGCTACAGCCCCTCTAATTTAAACCCAAAAGGGCCGCAAGTGAAACCGTCAAAATGCTGGGCTCAGAGTTTAGAGCTTATAAGGCTTAAAGGCTGATAACACCCTAAGCAAATCCCAGAACCCTACGCCCCACAGAGCCGGAATTGCACTGGATTCGTGTTGGGGGGCCTCCACGGGCTCCACCGACAAGCCCCGGACGTCAACATCCTGTGGCGTTCGGCTTTAAGCTTACAGTAGAAGCCCAAAAGTTGGAAACCCAATAGCCTCAATCCTTAAGCGCAATGTAAAGGGAATTCCAGCACTATTTTAATCCGGTTTCCAACTTTAAGGGATAAAGGTGCATGTACCTATGCAGCATATGCTTGTCACATTGAAGTAACTTTTCAGCAAGCTCTGTAATGCCAGAGTATCTACTACAAAGGTGATCAGACCCTACAAAACCCTATAGTAGAAGCCAGAAAGTTGGAACATGGCTTTAGGAGGATTAGTGCTAGGATCCCTTATACTTTACCTTAAGGGCATGAGGATAATGATGTTCCAACTGTCTGGCTTCTACTGTATAGTAAGCCCCAAAGGCCCCTGATGAAACTCCGCGAAGCCTCTTGCAGGACAGGAACGGCAATGTAGATATATGGACCCTCGTGGTTAGATTTAAATGCTGCGCTTTTACTGGGCCTTTGAAGTTTGGGGTGTGTCATCTTGATGGCTTGATGTGCGCTTCAGGGTTTCGGACACTGCGTTTAGGGTTGACTGTCATATGAAACTTGAAACAAAGGTACCACAACAAACCCACTGCGCGCGAATTTTTACGAGGTCGCACCCATCATTTGTTGTCGAAGAATTCAAGCAAAAAACCAATGATGCTCGATAAGGGGTGCCAAATCGGGAAGAGCACGTAAAGTCCAAAGTGAAGGGTCCTTCGTAAAAAAACAAGGTCGCACCCGGTCGCACCCGAAACCCAAACACCTTTCCCCGAAGTACCGACCCATTCGACGACACGCTCAAAACCCTTTCTCCCAAGTACCGGCGGATTTCGGAGTTCCAACAAGCGCGGGTGCGACCGGGTGCGACCTCATAAAAAACAAGCTCGCACTCGGTCGCACCCGAACCCCATACACCTGTCCCCGAACTACAGACGAATTCCGGATCTCGAGGAACGATGGCTGCGACCGTGGAATCGGCTCAATGATCATGCGCATGGGTGGATTCAATGATTAGAACGACTGCTTCTTGTTGAAAGGCCCCAATATGATTCTCGTGATTTTTAAGAACCCCCATTTCAGCTGTATTTTTGTGGTCGGGTATATCAAATAATATGACCCTCGACCACAAGAGCCCTTCTTTCTGCTCCATCGGAGCAGAACCTAGCAGCCTGTACCCTAGGCCCTAAAGGGCCCCAAACCAAACAGAGAGGGAAACGGGGCAGGCCTCCGAGTCCCTGTTTTAAAGCCCTTGGTTTTAAAACCAAACCAAAACCCCTAAACCGAACCCTGAACCCAAAATACCCTACAGTAAACTCCATAAAGTTGGAAACCGGATTGAGGCCAAATAGTGCTGGGATTCCCTATACATTACTCTTAAGGATTGAGGCTATGGGGTTTCCAACTTTTGGGCTTCTACTGTAAACGGCCGTGAGCCCCCGCCCTACACTACACGGCTCTAGACCCTATTCGCCTGCAGAGAAGAGTTCACCAAGCCCGCAAGGAAACCGAACGAGCGCAAAGCCCCCAGACCTTCATGCATGAAACTGCCTGTAGACGCTGCGCTAACGTGTCGAAGTCGGCCGTGCCAATCTCGACATAATCCTCGTGCTATGATGCTGCGAGTTCTTCGGTTTAGGCTGCCTCTGATGGCAGTCCAACCGAAAAGCTTCAATTCAGTGACGGTCACTCCAGCCCCAAATCCTCAATCTTGAAACCACTTAGGGTTTAGGGTCTAGCCCACATGGATGTTATTTGTGTGGTGTTCTGGGCTGTTGCTGAAAGAGCTTGAAAGCTCTTTAGGATTTATAGCATTTTTAGCTTTATGCAGTCTTCGAACTAAACCGGAACGAAAACATACCAAGTATCTGGCGTTGTTCCTGATTCCTTCTTCGAACTAAAACATATTATTGAAGGCCAGCTGTTTGCAAGAATGGCCTGGTCACGAGCCTCAACCATGCCTGTGCTACTGGGCGTTTTGGAGTTCAAGGCTGTTGTCTTTCAGGGTTCAAGGTTAGGGGTTCATTTTGCAGCTTGAGTTGCAGTCTCTGGCGCTGTAGGGTATGTAACCTTACGCAGATGTATACGTTGTCCGTTAACGACACCCGTACAGGAACCCCCTCAATGTCAACATCCACTGTATCACAGTCTAGGTACGCGAATCCTAGAACACCCTTGTAAAATCCACTGAAGTCATTACTGGAACCCTTAAGGCACAATGAAGCCTGTAGTGGAAGCCTTACGGCAGGGAAGCCGTGGGGATAGCTATATAGGTCAGTACATGAACCCTACAGCACCCTTGCAAAACCAACCCCTCTAATCGAGCCCTTGTTGCACATCAGCACTCTGATATGGGCCCGTTGATATACCCAATATAGGGGCCTGAATAATTAGAATAGGGTTTTGGGCCCATTATACTGTAATGAGTAACCCCCCATAATTATTTAAGGCCCCTATATTAGGAGCATTGGGATTTCGTAAGGCCCTGGCGAAAGCCTCACCACGGCCTCGGAGCACAGCCAGTGGCAGCAACCTGGGAGGGAGTCTTGAGGGTTTAGTCAGATCTTGAAAGGATTTCAATGGGGGCCTTCCAGAGTATCATATGGGTTTAGAGTTTGGGGTTCAAGACTTAAGGCTTCACGGCAGTGGGGTTCAAGGTTTGATTAGGTATGGGGGCCGGGGTTCAGGTTTTTAAGGGTTTAGGGTTTAGGGGTTTAGGGGTTTAGGGTTTAGGGTTTAGGGGTTTAGGGTTTAGGGTTTAGGGGTTTTTGAGCTTATAATACAGGCTTGGGCCCAAAACTCGAACAAGCTCTGTCTCAACGCTTGCAATGAAACCCTGAACGGCCCTAAACCATGAACCCCTTAATGCCAAGGGCTCGACCATTTTCTCCGGGAAATGGAACCCTTAACCTTAAACCTTCAACTGTAAACCCTAAACCGATGCCTGCTGAGTTCCCTGAACACTGATTCTGCCCACACCATTTGTCATGCGTTCCTTTTTGGAGAAAGATGCTGTGTTGAAGTTTGGCACCGCCGTATACTATTTTGGGGGTTCCTTATTATAATTGTAGTAGAACGGGCCCCAAAACCCTATTCTAATTATTAAGGCCCCTATATTACTACTGCGCTTTTAAGTAACCAGGGAGAAAAAAGTATAAACTTTTATTTCATAAGGGTTCCTTTAAGAAAAAAAGTATTAAAGTATGGTACTCCAAAGCCCAGTCTTTGGGAGTTTTAAGGCTTCAGGGTTTTCGGGGTTTAGGGTTCCAGGGTTTACGGTTTCGGATTCCAGATCCCTTTAGGGCTTAGTTTAGACTACGTCTGTGCATTTTTTGACTGCGGCTAAACCCTAAACCCTAAACCCTAAACGCTACTTAAACCCTAAAACCCTAAACCCTAAACCCTAAAACCCTAAAACGTTGATCCCAGGTCCCAGTAGTTCGGCCAGGGGAGGCGATGACTAGAGAGCCAAAGAACTGCAAGGCTTGGGGTTTAGGGGTTTAGGGGTTTAGGGGTTTAGGGTTTAGGGGTTAGGGATTTAGGGGGTTAGGGGTTTAGGGGTTTAGGGGTTTAGGGTTTAGGGTTTTGGGGTTTAGGGGTTTAGGGGTTTAGGGGTTAGGGATTTAGGGGTTGAGGGGTTTAGGGGTTTGGGGTTTAGGGTTTTGGGGTTTAGGGTTTAGGGGTTTGGGGTTTAGGGTTTAGGGGTTTAGGGTGTAGGGTTTCGGCATCATCACGTGTAATTGGCCTTCGAAGTTCTTTTGTTCGGGGCGTGGACAGGCATCCCGCTCAATTGGACTGCCATGGTTTCCATGGCTCTGCTCTGTCAAATTCTGCGAGGTCAAGGAGCCCAAGCGCGGGGGGCAGGGAGATTCAAAATCCTCCAGCTGACGTCTTATATTCTTCACCCCCCCCCCCCCGCCTTGCCGCCGGCGCGTTTGCTGTCCATGGCCTCGCAAGCGCCTCACGCCCCTCGGCGGGGGCGACNCCCCCCCCCCCCCCTGGCTTGCCGCCGATGCGTTTGCTCCTCAATGCAAAGTACGGCCTGTCTCACCCGTGGCCGCCTAATGTCTGTGTCCATGAGGTATTAAGTACAGTACCCGGCGGCGTGCGAGCACTACATATTTGTGTGATCACCCACTGTTGGCACTAATTTCACCAGTTCCGCCACTCAAACCGGAAGTACTGCTTGCGAGCCTTATTGTTATTGAGCCTACACCGACGCGAAGACTTTTAGTCGCAGCCACTTCTTCAACGTTGCCCCAAACTACCACAGGTTAATCAATTTCGGAAGACGGCAAACTTACAATGCAAGGCCCCAACTTCCAGGGGGCACCTTGGTATATAGGGTGTATGGTGTCGGGCTTAAGGCTAATTTCAGGGGTAGGGGTCTTACACCGGATCAGGACCCCTCAGAGCCATCTTTGATTGGGTCTTACATGCAGAATCCTTGGCGCAAAAGGCCCCAAACCCTCTGCCAAGTCTCGCACACCTTTCGCATCGCCCCAGCTGGTGTGCCGGCATTGCGTGACGGTGACGATGTGACGCTTTGTCTGTATAGGGTTTAGGGCTTATAGTAAATAGGGTTCAGGGTCTTAGGGTTTGCTTTTTAGGATTTTAGGCTTCAGGGTTTGGCATTTTTTTGCTTCTGAGCTGGGGCCAGGCTAAAAGCCACGGCTTAGTGTAAATTAAAGGTCTAGGGGTCTAGGCCTTAGGATTAGAGTGTTCAGGATAATTGTGGCTAGTAAGTCTTGCTTTCGGACGTTTGCCCATCTGGTAAATTTCAAAATTTCTCCCTAGTATCGGTACTTATTTAGGCAGGCCCCTATAACACTTCAATGATATACGAGCCTTTTTTCTGGCCAAGGCTTCTACTTTGTGGGCACATGGGCCCTTAAGGGTAGTCGAGGGTTCTACCATAGGGTCCTCTTTTGAGGGTCGTATAGGGTTCGATAATAGTAATAGTTAGGGTTTCTTTAAGGGTTCCATGATAGGGTCCCCTTTAAGGTATTCAGGTCGAACCTCACGGCTCGAAGCTTTCGCCAAGGCTTTGCGAGCTTGAGCCAGGCGGTTGTGCATGCTGAAGAAGTTGGGGCTCCAGTAGGTCAGCATGTCTTACAGCCTAAGCCACAAGATTCAATCCATAAACCCAAAAACCCTGTACCCTGAGGCCGAAGCCTCACCTAAAGCCATCAAGCTTAAACCCTCAACCCTAAATCCCAAAGCAGATCCGGATCCGGAAACCCAATGTTCACCTAAAAAGGGACCCTATTTCTAGAGAACTACAAATATGTTCCAGAAGGCTCCATAACCGACGGCCCAAAGTCCAAATCCTGAAGCTTGCGATGCGTTCCCTACTTACCGCAACCAAAGGTTCAGGGTTTTGGGGGTTTAAGGTGTAGGGCAATCAGGGTTTAGGAGTTAGGGGTTTAGGGGTCTAAGGTATGGGATTTGGTTTCTCTAGTGCAGCAGGAAAATGCAGCGGCTACAGGTTTAAGGCTTTGTGTTTGGGGTTTTGGGTTCAAGGTTTGGTGATTGGGTTTGTGGTTTTAGCGCTTAGGTTCTTGTGCGGGTCTCTCGGGAGAAATGCCTGGAGTATACGTCAACATGCGGTCCTCTGCAACTCCGACCAGGAACAAACCCGTTGAACTAGGGAGTTCCTCGTAGTGACCAATGAATCCACGATGCAAAGCAACGACCCCAAATAATCTTCATGTTTAACTTGCTTAGATACCTGGGTACGTCCAGGTCGGCATTACCCTCCTTCCCGACGTCTCGCCCGCGGTCTCTGCAGCCTTTCTTAACATCATCGAGGTTTCTTGTCAAGTTTCGCCCAAACCCGCAGCGTCCCACGGTCGGCACCGGATGCACCTGGGTGCTGAGACGAAACAAACGAAAAAAACTGACTAATACAACAGCACAAAAAACGAGCCTACGTTACGACAACATTGCTAGACTTGGCGGCTATGAGTGGGGACATACGAAGGATCCCCAGTGGCACGATTCAGCTCAGCGATACCAACCCGAGACCTATAGTTCTTCCAAACCAAACAAGACATGCCCCACAGACCCGTCGTCTAGTCCATATCTCTGCGTTAAAGGTCTGCCCCAAAACACGACCTGTCTACGGCTGAGGCCCGTTTATAAGCCCATAAAACGATATGTGTTTTGATGGTTCAATCATGTCAGAGCACACCTTCCTGAACACTTGACAGAAGAATAGCGCTTGAGATTCTGGATTACTTACTGGGGTAATGGTTGTACCATACTATGATCTAGTATACGACTATACTATAATCTAAGATATTATACCACAATCTACAATAGCATGCTATATTATACTATACTGTACTATACTATACCATACTATTCTATAGGGTTTGACGGTGTATATATATATATATACCAGAACTCTACGGCACTGAACTGCTGAAGCCTTGCACCCCGAACTCGAGATCCCAAACCCTACACAGGGGCCTTGATATGTGGGACGGTGTTTCGGATACGTCGTATTGTTCAATTATATGTGTATATATATAATATAAAAAAAAATATATATGTACATATTCATATTGATGAGAATATATATATATATGAGGGAACCTTGAGGAATGGTATGTGGTATCTTTTGCGAGCTCTATACCACCCCTATCTTCTCCTCTGCTAAGCAAGAAACATGTCTCTTTCTATATGCTTCTTTTGCTAAAAGCTCCCAAATCCTGATACCTTATATTCCTACGGTTCCCTTTCTGTATAGATCTTTTCCCAAACCCCAAACCCCAAAATCCTGAACCCTGAAAGGGACCCTAATTTCAGGTCGTTCCCTAAACCCCCAAAACCCTGAACCCGCATGTACTTCCGACTCGGAACTTCCGACCCCTTTTGTTCCGGCTTCTGAGATCCCGGCCAGAGCGATCCCATCCTCCCCGCAAGGCAACAACAAGGGCCCTTTCTAGGCTTTCTCCCAGCGGTTTAGGGTTTAGGGTTGGGGGTTTAGGATTTATCCCCCTTAAGATAAGGGGCCTTCAGTTTTCATGCTAGAGGAGGGTTCCTTTCAAGGCTTACAGGGCTCCCTTAGAGAATTACACCGACCTAAACCCTGAGAAGGTTCGATCCACATTTGAGCAGCGCAGGGCGCCTGAGACCCGCTTCGTGCAGCTCTCCTGCCAAGTTGCTTCTACGTCGATCTTGGATGTAAGTTGCCATGCTCTCCAACGATGATTGCAGCATGGCATTCGTCATCGGTGGGGTATCAGAAATTGCGATACCTGTCCACTCCTCCACTCCAGTCCTCCCCATTCCCCAGTTTTTTCCACACAGATCCCAGCCCAGGTCACATGCCACCCCTATCCACCATCCCTCCAGTAAGGGAGTCGAGTCCATTTGACATGTTAAACGACCCCCAGGCCATTCCACAGGCAGCACAAAAGAACCTCGGCTGCCAAGTGCATGCGAAGCTCTTTGTAGATTTGTCCTCTCGATGATTTTCCGAGCCTGTCCATCCCATCCTAGCCCACCTCGCTTCTCCTTTTGTTACGACGCTGGCGACACGCTTGACCAATAAGACCCAGTAGGCTACATTGACATTCCTGTCATCGGAACGGCGATTTGCAAGCCACAGACGACTTTCAACCGGCTAAGGGCAAGCCTGACGGACTCAGTTGTCTTTTCGCCGCTTGCCTCGAGCCGGCACATCCCATGCCATTGGTTCGCAAGGACGTACGCTGATTCCGCAATTAACCGACCCCAATCCAAACTCCAATTTCCTCTGTTTTGGGGTGCAATGACAGAAATACTGGCGGGGCTAAGTTGCGTGGACACAGCAGTTAAGACATAGCTCCACGTCGCGGGCTTCCGCACAGAGTCTTTCCCAGGCAGTTCCATGCCTGCGCGAGGAAATGCTCGGAGGATTCATGTGGGCCACATGACCGCGCGCGCAATGTGGCATCTCAGCATTGGGCTGCTTTGTGCAGCAGCCCTGGCATCACACGACAAACTCACTACTTTTACGACTTGTGAACGAGATTTGGCCTCTTGCGCGCAAGCGCTGCAGCGAGCTCATCGTGCTGCATCGACCCGCTAGATGTACGATCAAAGCGCCCCATCAGGCCCATCGCAGTGCTGAGAGTCTGAGAGCAACACCCACAGAGAAACGGAAAAGCAGCTTCAACGTCTAGGCTTGAGGGCTGTGGACCTGTTGTTCGGGTCATCGCTTCGGCGGTAAGGAACACATGCAAAACGCATCCCAAGCGCAGCATCCTAAACGAGAACCGAACTTCCGACAGGTTTCTCGAAGGCGATGGATCCGGCATCGGTATTGAATCTGTACTGTTCTTGTGGGATCAAGCAGGTGCGCTGGACGAAGTGAGCACTAGATCAATCAAGTTGGCCTTTTTCGCAACAGAAACAGTGCGAGCCGATGGGACTGTCCAAGCTTTTCTCGGACAGAGCTGAACATGCAGTTCAAACGGGGGTTATGTGGAATCCTTGTCGTGGACTCCCCCAAATAGTAATTCGTATTCCTGTTTATTGTTGCGCACTTTGGAGCACTAGCAACTTGGAGAAAAGCCAAAGCCCTTTGTTCTAGGGCTTATCGCTTTACGAATCCTACACTGTGGGCTTTTTGTAGGGCTTGGCCTTCGTAATCATGGCTTACCGCACGGAAACCTCAGGAGATCATCATGTCCCTTCGACGAGGCCCTCCGCCTTGCCATGGGCAGCCACACCCATGATGGTCAGTGCGGAACTACTCATGGTCCACGGCAACGACCTCAGTCTCCCTCCCTCTCTCTGCATCTTCGTCTTTTGTCGTTCTCTGCCCTACTGCCTTGACTGCAAGCCGTGCACACTGTGCTTATGTGCTTGATGGAGCCGATGCCGCTCTTCGGCGGATTGGGTACGAGACATCCATTCTGTCTCCTTGGGCTTTTGATGTGGGAACCATGTCTTGGCATTCTGTACTATCTCATCTGGATGCATGTCTCTCAGAGGACGGCCATCGCACAATAGCCTGCTCTCGGGTGAGGTTTGTACTCCTCTTCAGCTTCTGAGGCAACGCTCAGCACTTCATCGCGGCGTAACGATGCTGAGGGTTTCGGGTTTGGGCGATGTTTGGGTGGAATTTTCTCTAAACATTATCCCGAAAGATAAACCTGGCTGCCCAAAGCATGAAAGGGCACCCTAAGCCAGACAACGGGGCGGCTCCGCACCAAACATATTGCTGAACCTCAAGGCCACCCTACAAAAGCCTTCGAGGTCCCCGCTTTAGAGAAGGGATAACGATTTGGGACTATGCAGGGATAAAAGGTTACTTCCTCTACTACGCTCAGTAAAACTTAGACCCCGAATGCTGAGCTGAACCCTAGGCCTTGAACCGAAGACCGCCTAACTCCTGAGACACCCTCAACCCGTAAACCAAAGGCCCTAAATCGCGGAGCCTTACATTACGCCCCCTACAGCCCTAAAACCCAACCTCAAACTCTAAACCTTACACCCTACATCCTAAACCCTAAACCCTAAAACCTCAAACCCTAAACACCTACAACCCCGAAACCCTAAAACCCTTAACCCTTAAATTCCCACTCTTGGATATAATAAAAAACCCCACACCCTAAAGCCGACCCAGAGACTCCAACATCCCTTATTTAAGGAATATACCTTAAACTATAGTAGGATCCCTAATATGATTTAAGGTACATTCCTTAATTAAGGGATCTTGGAGTCTCTGGGGAAACCGCAGACCCCAAACCCTAAACCCTTACAGATCCTTTAGAGGATCCCTTTTTGGGAACCCTTCTAGGATCCCTTTGAAGGAACCCCACGACCGCCGTGAGTGCGGGCGCCTGGCGTCTTTTCGCCGCGATCCAAGTGGTCGCTGGGCCAGTGGAGTGGCCGAAACTCAGCTTTTTTTGCGGGGGGGCTTTGGGGTTCCTTTAAAGGGATCCTAGAAGGGTTCCCAAAAAGGGATCCTACAAAGGATCGATACGGAGGGTTTAGGGTCTGGGGGCTTCCCAGAGACTCCAAGATCCCTCAACTAAGGAATGTACCTTAAATCATGTTAGGGATCTTACTATAATTTAAGGTATATTCCTTGATTAAGGGGTATTGGAGTCTCTGGGTTTGTGATTAGAGTAGGGTTTAGGGTTCCTTCAAAGGGGTTACTATAAGGGCGACTATAAGGGTTCTATAAAAGGGTGTAGGGTTTCTTTAAAAGGGGTTACCATAGAGGGGTTACTATAAGGGTAGGGTGCAGGGTCTAGGGGCTTTTGTGGAGTTTAAAGCTTATAGCAAACCCCAGAAAGTTGGAACATAAGCTTAGGATGATTAGTGTGGGGATTCCCTATACGTTGCCCTTAAGGGTATGAGGAGGATAATGTTCCAACTTGCTGGTCTAGAGCTTTAGGGTGTTAGGGTGTTAGGGTTTCTAGGGATTCTAGGGTTTAGCGTTCTAGGGTTCTGGGGATTAGGGTGTGGGTGTTAATGGCTGAAAACTTTAGAGCTTAAAGCTTAGAGTTTAGTTTAGGGTTTAGGGTTTTTTGAAGGGCTAGGACTTGGGATTTTTTGCCCTTGTCATTGGGATTTTCAAGGCTTCGGTGCTTAGGATTTTTTTGTTAGGTTTTCAAGGGCTTTGTAGGGGTTTATGCGCTCTGATGATTTGCAACAGATTTCCTGTACCAAACCCCTGGACCCAAAAACCCTAAGCCCTCAATCAAGGTTCGTTGTTTAAATCCTTACGACTTAGAGGGTTCTACCGGGTCATAGTACCAGTACTCCGGATATCCCTCATATCCAGCATCTACAGGGTTTCAAACACAATCCCCTGCAGCCTGAACCATGGTAGTCGCCCTGACATTTTGAGCTCGTACACAAAAAACTGCTTACTTGGAGGTTCATGGGTAGTTATAAGTGGGGTCATAAGTCCCCTAATATGGGTTAAAAGTATAGTTACTTATAACTACCCATGAACCTCCAAGTAGGGTTTAGTGTTTAGGGCCATGATCGACCGCAGCTTCGAAGGGGCCTGGGTGTCCTGATCCTCCCAAGGTTGCCCGCTGTGATTTGGGCCCTCCAAACCCCAAACTCTGAACCCTTAAAACCCTAAACCACGAAAACCCTATCTTGGTGATGGGATCCGATGGGTTACTCGTGATCATCTCCTTTGCCCTGTGCAGTTTGAACCTCGAAGCCTGCCTCCTCGATCGAGACTTGGAGTAGGGCCGAATAGGGTTCCTTAGGCTATTTTTGGTTGGGTTTTAAGGTTTAACATTTTAACATTACCACACGGAAAGCCATGAAGCCAGAAACCCTGAACCCTGAGCCCGAATCGACTCAGGGGCGAACGTATCCCTGCTCCTTCGTGATGTAGTGCTCTCGGACTTTGCGGAACCTCGCGGCAAGAGCTCGTCTTAGTCCAGTTTGCCGGAGCCTAGCGTTACGGTTTAGGGTTTAGGGTTTAGGGTTAGCCTTTCGGATGATAAAGGAGTGTTGTAAGCTTGTACTGATACTCTACACCGAAGGTCATTTGGGAGTTTCCGAAAATAGGGGACCCAATATAGCACCCTAAATAGTAGGATCCTTATTATAAGGACCCCCCAAAGAAGGTACCCCTAATTTTCGGAAACTCCCATTCCAGATAACGTGTTGGGTCATTGAAGGCTCTGCGCCCTTTCGGACTTTGGGGTTTAAGGGCTCCGGGCTGTAGGGGTTCAGGGTTCTGGGGTTTAGGGTGTCTCAAAGGGTTGGACTTAAGCCATGTGTATACAATCTGCAGCCGAGGAGGATCCAACCCTCTACAGTCAAGAGCCGCGACCCCGATAAGCAATGAACCACAAACACCACAATCCCTGAACCTAAAACCCTACATCAAGTATACAACAAAGAACAATGAGCTACCAACACAGCGTAAGCTGAGAGTTCAGGTAGAGACTGCGAGGCATCATAAAGCCTAAGCCCTAAACCCCAAAAACCCTTAAACCTAAACCCGTATAGTACCTTTAAAGAGCCCTTAAAGGAACCCACCCTTGTAGTACCCTTTACCTCAGAGCCCTTTAACGGAGCCCACCCTTGTAGTACCCTTTACAGGAACCCAGCTACAAAAACTGCGAGGCACTTGTTGTTCCACTTCCGTAGCGACTTCTTCATGTGAGTGCCACTCCGAGCACGGCCTGGCCAAGAAGCCTTTAAGGGGTATTATAGGGTTCCTTTGAGGGTTCTTTAAAGGGCCATAAGGGATCTATAGTAGAGTTCAAGGGGGTTTAGGGGTTTAGGGTCAAGGGGGTGGCGGTTTGGGCTGTAGAGTTTGGGGGTTTAGGATCTGGGGCTTAAGCTGAATAGGTTTAAGGAATTACCAATACTAGTGTGGTGTTCCTCATTAAACTGGCAGTATAGCTTGTATATGCCCCAAAACCCGACCATTCGAATTATCAAGGCCCCTATATTACGCAAAGTTCCGGCTCTAGGAAGAAGAGGCTCTGGGTATAGGAGTGTAGCGGTCTAAGGTTTACCCATCGGCTTCATTGTAGTTCCTTTTGTGGATTACCTTGTAGGATCCTAAATATACACCACAAAATGGAACTACTTTGGAGCCTCGAGGATACTGGTGTAGTGATTTCGGATTTACGTTCTACGGCTTTAGAGTTTAAGGTGGATCAGAGACTCTGTGGGGAAGCTCGACCCTGCTATCGCACTACAGAGAGCTCAAGTCCTAAAGCTTTAACTTTGCTACCCCAATAAGCCACAGAAATAAAAGGCTAAACATCCCGATTCCTACTAAACTCTAAGATCCCCAAAAAGTTTAAAGGTTAGGTATTGGGGATCTAAGTTAATTAAACAACCAAAGCAGCGAAGTGATTTCCGCGTGGTCTTAGGCTGGAGGGCATACTGTAGTAATAGGGCCCCAAAAAAGCACATAAGCAAATACATGGATAGGGATATCCCATATAAACCCCCTTATCATGAAGCCCAATAAGGTAGGGATATCCCGATAAAATGCTTATGCTTATGTCCTTTCTGGGTCCCTAATGTAACATTGACTGTCGTTGACTATAATGCCATAGGGACAACAAGAACACATCCAAGCCTAAACACCAGCAACCAAGCACGCAATTCTGAGACCTTTAACCAAACAGGCCCACAGCTAGGCTTTGGGGGAACCCTGAACCTTTGCACCCTAAGGCCTAAACCTTAAACCCTAAACCGTCCTTGCAGAAGCATTGCGCCAATCTTGGGACTCCCCAGACTTTGCCACCTCCTGGAGACCGAGAAAGACCAAAAACCGAGGGTTTAGGAGTCTCAACACTTCTTACTACCCCAATAGGCCACAGAAATAAAAGGTTAAACTTTCCGATTCCTACTAAGCTCTAAGAGCCCAGAAAAGTTTAAAGGTTAAGTATTGGGGATCTACGACTCCGAACAGGGTTTTGAAGGTTCTTTTACTAGGTGCCGACTTTCAACAGTCCCCAAAACGATTCTTAATCAGTTGGGGCTCTGTAGTAAACAATAAGGGAAGTTAAAACTTATCCCAAATCGATACCTGATTTATAGCATACTTACCAAAAGAAACCAGGAATCAGCAATGGTTCCGACCTCTACGTTACGGCTTAGGATTGAAATCGTAGGACTGAAGGGCTGCGGGTCTTTTGGGTTTAAGGGCTCAAGGGTTTAGGGTTTTAGGGTTTGGGTTGGGGGTGTAGGCTTCCGGGGCTTGCGGTTGAGGGTGTAGGGTTTTAGGGTTTGGGTTACCGGTTTTGGGGTTTGGATTTAGGGTTGGGGTTTAAGGGTTCAGGATTTGAGGGTTGGTGGTTGCCGGGTTTACAGCTTGGCAAGTGGAGTTTAGAGGTTCAGGGCTTTTCCCTAAGGGTCCATGCACCCAAATAGTATATACTTTGGGCCCAATGTACCTATATAGGGAGTACTTTAATGCCAAAGTATATACTATTTGGGTACATGGACCCTTAGGGTTTAAGTTGGCTATACTAACTAGGAAATTTAAGGATTTGGAGTCCGGTTCTGTAACAGTCATACGTGTAGTTCTCAAAATTATGGCCCCATGGCCCTTTTTGGGTCCTTATTATATTTCGGCACCTAATATTTAGGGTACCCAAAAAGGGACCTTAATTTTGACAACCACCCTTATGTCATATACAATCGCAGTTTAAGTTTAGGGCCCGGTTTAGCGTCAATTAGGGTTCTGCAAGGTTTATCCTTCTGACCGCATTCCAAAAGTGTTCTGCCGGGTTTTGGGGTGGGGTCCCCTAAACCGCCTGAGCCCTACACTCTTTGATGCTTGCTGACCTTGCACCCTCACTCGCAAACCGCGAATCGCTAGTCCATGAGCATCAGCTAGAAATTCTTGCAGACGCTTTGGATGTTGGCTCGACTTGGGCTGTTTCCCTTGGAAGTATGCTTCACTACCGCCATAGCCAGTGGATGTTCCAGAGACTCCGATGTCCGCTTGACATACCGATCTCTTGTTGTAGCTATTCTTGCGGTATCATTGCATGATAATTACTACTGCACAAAAGAATGATTGTCATCACGATGGCTGATATACTTAAATACTTAAACATGTTATTAATTATTGCTATTGCTAACGTACTAGTAGTTCCGGTGAAAATCTTAAAAAAACACGGAACCACATCAAAGCAGCCAAACTCAGGGATGCTGGACCCTATGCGCTTGCATAGTCAACAGGCTGCCAAAGCAACCGATCAAGACTAACTTACAAAGACCGCATGCCCCCACAACAAGTGTCATACCGACTTCAATCATCACCCCAAAACCTACACTCCCCAAACCCAAACTCTACAGTCTACAGCCCGCAGGCCCTACGCAAACCGCGTGGATTCCTTAGACAGGCCACATCGGCCACATCGAACTCTAATTACAACACCCTGGAATCTTGCAAAATTTTGATATCTACAGAATGGAAACCCTGACCGAGCCGCTGCAAGCAACAACACCAACTCCTTAAACACCAAAAGACCTGCTTACAAACCTTATAATGCCCTGAGACAACCCTGTAGCACCGTTGTGGAAGCCCGTATCATTTTTGGAACCTTTGCAATGCCTTATACTTATACGCCATAAAACCCTCCAAGAGACCCCTGTAAACGCTAGCCTGGGCCTTCAACCCTAGTTACTAGTTATAAACCCCTGAACCCTGATTATAAGCCCCCCTGTAATACTTTTGCTGAGTTCCTGAGCGAGGAAGCCCCAAAAAAGCTTGAACTTTTCCGTGCTAGAGGGGTCCACACTCTCCCAAACAATCTAAAATGCACTCACTCAGCTGCTAAACCCTAAACCCTGAACTTTCAACGCTAAACCCTACAGCGAACTCTCTACTGTGAACCCTAAACCCTAAACCCCTAAACCTTGCACCCCTAACCCTGAGCCCTATCATAGATCCCTTGCAGCCCCTTAAAGAACCCTCAGTGGAACCCCTATAATACCCTTTAAACCCTAAGCCCTAAACCCCTGAACCCTATAGATCCCTTAGAGGGGCCCTCACAGTACCCTTTAAAGGAACCCTAAACCCTGAACCCTAAAACCCTAAACCCCTAAACCCCTGAACCCTATAGATCCCTTAAAGCCCTAAACCCCCCGAGGTCTCCTCGCAGATGCAGAGCTCAGGCCGCTGCCCATGGCGAAAACTATGCGCAGCAGAAACTGTTTAGGGTTTAGGGTTTAGGGGCGGGGGAAGGGTTGCGTTTAGGACTTGGGGCTTAGGGTTTAGGACTTTTTGTTTTAGGGTTAGCGGCTTAGGATTTAGGGTGCAGGGTTTCGGGCTTAGGGTTTAGGGTTAGCGGCTTAGGGTTTAGTGTTTTTAAGGTTTCGGGCTTAAGGTTCAGTGCCTTTTTGGAAGGTTAAGGCTTTTCTGCGTTTAGGGTTTAGGCTTCAGGAGATGTTGCTGGGGTCGCTGCCAGAACAAAAGCTTACTAGAAAGGGGGCCGCGAGAATTATGGGAACAGGCAGGCGTAATGAAGGCCTGTTCAAAGTTTGGTAGGGCTGCAAACGGCTTGAAGTGTAATATGGCCTTAGCAATCAGAGCCAGGAGTTGCGGTACAGGATACTGCACGTAAAGTTTTCGGTTATGACCCCCACAACTCGGCATAACCTTGATATGGCGTTTGAGCGCGGTTTGGATCTTAGGGTTATGATTATAGTTATAAGACATCAACCCGTTGAAGTGTAAGGGTTTGCAACACTTGGGGCTATCAGTATCAGGGCTAGGGCCCGAACCGCGTCCGTTTTGCCTGGAGGAAGTCGGATCTGAGCCCATGTGGCAAGGCACAACATACGTTTGTTTTGGAGATCCCGGTGAACCCTGAACACCAACCGCCAACCCCCCCCCCCCTGCCCTCAAAAAAGCACCCAAAGTCTTCAAGACGGTATCACAGGGAAAGGCGGGCCGCCAGGAGAGAAACCCTATGTACATACTATTGGTTCTGTAAGGGTTCGTTTTCATAAGGGCCTTAAATGATTAGAACAGGGTTTTGGGGCATAGTATTATAGAGGTTCAAGGAATAGCATTGGTAGTTATTCCAACCCCTATATTCTAATCCGATCACCCTTCTGAAGAATACGATCCTAATATCCCTACACTCCCTGCACCACCCTCAAACCCTAGGCAATGCTTGAGAGCCCTGAAGAGCCTCTTCGTCCTGACATTGAGGCCGAAACGATACACTTGTTATCTTCGAAGGGTTCTACAATTCCAGAATGGTTGTCGCCTAAACCTTAAACCCTTATAAACCCTAAACCCTAAACCGGCTGCCTCGCCCTCGGTCTTGGTCGCCGCCTCGCCATCGGCCTTGATTGCTGCCTCGTCCTCGGTCTTGCTTACGCCGTCGCCGCTTCCACTGGAACCGGGTACCTTTAGGGTTTAGGGTTTAGGGTCCCATTATATGGGCTGCAAATAGGTATGAGGGTCCTTATTATGTTAAGACAACGGCGCCTCCGTTTTAACAGTGGTAAAAGCTCCTTGCAAGTCAAGCACTCCCGGCATCTTGACGACGACGCTTCTCATGGGACCGGCGTGCCAGGTGCGGCATCGGGAAGAAAACGCCCCTTCGCGTCACGCCACGGAGCTGGCGTTTGCGGTGCTGCAGCTGCCAGCAACTGAGTCTGAGCCAACTCTCGGACCCAATATAGCAACCTGAATGGTAGGATCCTTATTATAAGTACCCCGAAATATTATTCGGAAACTCCCATATGGCCCCACACATTAGGTATTCAGGTCCTAGTAGAGGGCAGAAGGAAGGAGAAGCTGAGATACCCAGAGACATAGGGCTCCCTAATATGATTTAAGGAATATTCGGTAATTAATGGATATTGGGGTTTCTGGCTGATTCGTATTGCAAATTTCCAGAAAACTAGCGAGTGACCGGGCTCGCAATAGAAAACGAGGCGGAATTTCCCAAACCGATGGCTTTGGGCGGAATGTTTTACGGTTTAGGGCTTACGCGCCGTAAGAATCAGGTTAGGGTTTTGGGGTATACTGCATTTTTGTTTAAAGAAGTACATCAATTAAGGAACCCTGTTATTCCGGCCCCTTCTGCTGCTTCCTGACTCTAGCTCGCATACCCGAGAGCCGCCTTTTTCCTGCACGCAAATGGGCAGGCGACAGCCAAACTTCTTCGCCGGGAGCTTCTCAAATTGAGGCTCGCTGGGTGTATGGCCGTGGGATTGCGGGCTTTCGGCTTGATTTAGTAAGGGTTGGGTTCTCTCTGCTTGAGCGATCCTCCACGGGCTGCATGTATCGAATAATACTGAAGTGATTGAATTTTGAGGTATATTCTAAGGAACAGTGTTGGTGGCAATTCAGGCTTCGATAATTACGTGATCAGAACAAGGAATCCTACAGCACGGGCAGTTGAATTGTCTTTTCGGTGGGACTACCTTAGATCGACGAGTTGTCCGAACCCTAAACTCGAAACAAAAGCCCTAACCTTTACCCGAAACCCTTCAGGAAACTACGCCTAGAGAGCTTACGGGTAAACCCTCAACCCCAAACCCTAAACCCTCAACCCCAAACCCTCAACTCCAAACCCTAAAGGCAGGTCGCTTTGACAAGTTCCCGGGGCAGCTCCCAGTATTCAGGGTGCCGGCAACATCAGTTCGGCCTCTTCAGGACGAGAGACCTTCGACCCAAACCCTAAACCCTAAGCCCCTAAGCCCCTAAACCCCAAGCCCTAAACCCTAAACCCCTAAATCCGCAACCCTAAACCTTAAACCCCTAAACCCCAAACCCCTATATTTTCCTTTTTCTCTTCGTAATGTGTAAGAATCTTATCTAATTGGGATCAAACCCTGAACCCCTAAACCTTAATGAGGACTGAACTGCGAGAAGAGCTTCGATGTCATATGGGGCCTGGAAGCAAGGAACATTATGGACTTTTGTGAATAGACTCACAGCAGGCCTTGAGAAAAAGTCGTAGACTTAAATACAGCTTCAGACCCCAAAGTGTCCAAGTAACAGTATGGTACATACGTTTGGGGGCGCAATATCTACTAAGTGCCTACTATATTGGTACTTGGACCCTTCGGGTATAATAAATTAGACCATACGTCCCAAAGGCTTCTTTGGCCTGGCCACCTCATGTTGTCAGCACAGACCCTAACCGTAAATTCTGGCCTTCAAAGAGAAGACACTATCACTAGTATAAATTCAGTTTGGGGTCTTGGTAGAGTTTGGGGCCTCCAAGCCTCGTTAGACTCCCCTATAGAACCTTTGAAGATACCATGGTGCAATTCCCAAGGCCCCTATACCAAAACCCAACAGACCCCCTTTACAGAAAACCCTCCAAGCCCTACACCTTGTTGCCTTTCGTCTTGATGAGGGCCGATCTTTTTGTCCGTCCCGCTGTATGTGCTGCGACCCCAGGCGGGAGGAGGACCTGGGTCGACTGGGGATCCAGGGAGCTGGCCAGCAGAAGCCGCAGACTTTTCTGGAAGAGAGGGTTTGGGGTTTCAGCGTTTAGGGTTTAGGGTTTCAGGGTTTAGGGTTTCAGGGTTTAGGGTTTCAGGGTTTAGGGCTTAGGGTTTTGGGCTCAGGGTTTAGGGTTTTCTGGACAGAACAGGCTTGTACAAGGGCTCAAGAGTCGAAGGTTTAGGGTTCAGAGGGGGGTGTATATGGGAGTTTCCAAAAATAAGGGTACCTTATTTCGGGGTCCTTATAATAAGGATCCTACTATTTAAGGTACTATTTTAAGGTCCCCTATTTTCGGAAACTCCCATATGGTAACAGGTTATTGCGATCCGGACGTCTATAACGGCACACTCTTACTAGCTGTATCAGGGCATGCTCTTACTATTCGTCCCAGGCCATGCTCTCACCAATCCCACTAAAACCTGAACCCTGAATACTCCTACTATTTGATCCGGATCCCTAAAACGCTAAAACCCTAAACTCTTAACATTTGATTCTGAACCCTACAAGGCTAAATCCTAAACCCGAAGCTCTGACCTTTTTGATTGTGAACCTAGACTCCCCCCCCACTACCCTCTAGTATACTCCAAATACCCATTCTTAAGGGCCATACGGTTGATGGACAAAATCCTGCATGACCCTAAGGACCCTAAACTATGGGAATTATGGTATATTCCTTATAATGGGTAATGCGGGATTTTGTCCATCAACAGTAAGGACGCTACTAAAGGGCCCTTGGGGGGTCCTGGAAAGGCTTCTGTATCAGCAAGGCCAGCGTGCTGTTGACCCGAACGGTCAGAGATTCTCTGGTTGCAGATCTTCCTAAAAGGCTTCAGCGACTGAAATATCTTAACCTAGGTTCTTGAGTAGCTTAACAGTAGGCAATACGGGTGCTCTTATTTACCTAGCTATTAGGTTTTCACAGCGGAACCCGAACAGAAAAAGACGAGCAAAAGGGCAGTACTATTGGGGAACCTAGTGACCCTAAACAGCAGAAGCCCTAAGCCTAAGTAACTAAACCCGAGCACGGTAAACCTTTTCCCAAAAACCCGCTAAACTTAAAACACAAAAGCCGAGAAGCCCTGAAACACATGGGACAGAAGCTTCCTCGTTTTTGTTGTTATATGTGGGGGGGGGAGGTGGTAGCAAGGTTTTCGCACTGGTGAAATATGGGTTGCACCATATGTATGTATATGTATGTGTGTGTATCCGTCTATCTATCTTTCTTGGTTTCTATCCATCCATGGGGTAGGTTAGGTATGTACATGCCTCCACAAATACCTACACAATATGTGTATATACACCTAGATATAGATAGAGATATTATAGATATACAGGTATATAGATATGTAGATAGATAGATGTCTAGATATAGAGATATATACTACAACTGGACACGAAGCTTTAGCTACAGCCTGACGGTGGAAGGTCTGCTGCCAAGGACGCCGCGGGCATTTCATGCATTCTTTTGATGCATGGCTGAATAGAGACTCAGTAACAGTTTAGGGCTCCGTGTGCGTGTGTGCGTGTCCCTATTTGACAGGGACTCTTGCGAATTCCTGTACATGTGGTCGGCCGCCGGCTAAGAGGTCGGACGACATCTGTGCTCAGTCCACAAGCTACTTGTTCGGACAAACCAATATCTCTTCGTTCGAGAATATCTGTCGAGAGGCTGGAAATGATCAACTCCCACACGAGACAACAGCAGAACACTATCCATTACTCTAAAACATGTTGTGAAAAACCGGTTTTCCCGTGAGGGTGCTGATGATAATGATGCTGATGCTGACGGCCATCATCTTGGCCAGCATCGTCATGACCATCGCCATCAATCGTCGTCATCAGCTTCACCACCTACAGCAGCAGACGCATCACCCTTGACAACAACATCAGCATTGATTTGCATGAGCCATGAAACGGCACATATAGTTCGAAATAACCTGGCAAGGATCATCAAGGATCCATCTTCAGCCACGACTGCCACTACATTCCAAGCCGAATGGTCAAAACGACCTTCAGCCCCCACGCCCCCTCCCCTACCTTGCCAACCCACCCAAATGGCTGAACCCTAGATTACCCAACGGCTGAGATTTTCTGACGACCTCCTCACAGGCTCAGCGATTTCGTGCTCTTCCCTGCCAGAAGGCTCATGTAGGCCTGCCCGAATTTGTGTTCAGGGGTACTATAAACATTCCTTTAACTGGATTTACCGGCAATATAAGGGTTTAGGGTTCAGGCTTATTGTAAGGGTTCCTTTACAGGGTTCTCAGTGTACTTCAAGGGTTTAGGGTTCAGGGCTCAGGTTGCTTAGACTTCTTGTGGTCTCGCGAATTCGGGTCTGGGGTGCAGGGGTTTAGGGTTGTTGGGCTCACTCAGGCCTGTCGGTGTGTGTAATATACGGGCCTGAACATCTAGAATAGGGTATACTAGAATTATAATAATGAGCCCCCCAAAAAACACTTTTGGGTATTTATGTAATGAGCCCCCCAAAAACACGATTGGTATTTATATAATGAGCCCCAAAAAACACTATTGGTATTTATTTAGGCCCCTTTAGTATTCAAGCTCCCCAAGGGTCCAAGTACCCAATAATCATATACTCTCCAACATCCTAACCTACATAACTACTATCCTAAAACCGAGTACCTCATTATTGGGTCCTTTGGACCCTTGGGGGCTTGTATGCTTTTGCGCCGGGGTTTCAAACTCCCGGGCTCAGGGTTTAAAGCTTAGGGTTTAGGGGTTTAGGGTTTAGGGCTGAGGTCACGACGAAAACATGGAATATGACATGAGGCTACGATTAAGACCCATATACTAAACCCTTCTAGTAACCCCTAATATGCACCCTTGAGATAACATTCGTAGAGAATCCCTATTACAGTGGGTTCGGTACGTCGCGAAACTTTTTCTCCCCGTCACGATCCCAGCCCAAGGAACGCCCGAGAATCTTCCTGGTAGGGAATGGGGAAAGGCGCGTAGGGACTGCCGTAACGGACCTTAAGCGACTACCACAGGGAGGCATTCCCCCATTGCCCTACCAAGCACCAGGGAGTAGACACCAAGAGGTGCAGAGTTTGGTTAGTAGTCGGGCACTTATAACTTGACCATGCTCGCGGGAGTGGTCTTCATATCAAAACTGGTAGCTTGAGTGGAGACCCTGAAGTGCAAGATGGAGAACCCAAGCCCTACCTATAGTCTCTGTTGTAGTTACTTTTGCGGATTTAGGATCCTGCAAAGAAGGCGGTGCTGTAACCATGCTCGTACTTCTTACAAGGTATGCCCAAAAAGCAAGAATTGAGACGATAGGTACACCCAAACACTGAGAGGCAACTCGTCTTTTCTTTTCGCAGCTTCAGCCACAGCTTTCCAGAAGCTCGTCCATACCTATGACTGGAGATGGAGCCAAGGGCTTATCATTTAGGGTTAGGGTAAACCTTAAACCCTCAGCCGTTCAGTTAATGTTTGCAAAGGTCGTAACTGTGGGATCTTCCGGGAGAAAGGGCAACGATTTCAGCCAGTCATGAGTCTTTTGGGGTGTAGGGTTTAGGGCTATCGGGATCTATACAAGACCCTTGTCACCAGCCACATCACCATCGTCACTGCGACCACCATAGTGGCCATGAGCATTCTCACCAGATAGACAAGCATCTTCACATCGTGGCTACGGCGGCGGTATCCAGTGCTCTTGCTCTAGCATTGGCACTACCGTCAATACTTCACACCGTGTAGACTTAAAACACCAAGCAAGGTGGAGAAGAGGATGTTGACTGATAGTTCTGACTGGCGTCCTGTTACAGAACTTAGCTAGCACAAATGTAAAAAAAACATGCCTGCTATGGTAGCTTGATTAAGTTGCCTCACAAGAAGATGATGAAGCAATCGTGACCATGATCATAGCCGTCATTATGCATGGCATCTGCGCACCTTCAGAAACCAAATGCCTGTCAAACACCGGCTGGTTACCATGCGTCAAAACACCAAGGTACAGTACATATGTTGACGGCCTGCGCAGCATGAACAAGCATCCTTTTGCATGCGGTGCGCTCAGAAGTGCACGTGCATTTAAGACCACAGACATCTACAGACGCCAGTGTGCAAACTAGGAACCGAGCACCAAGCTTGAAACACGCATGCAAAAGAAATTTACAAGCGTCCTGTCGGGTTTCCTACAAGTTGTTGAAAGTTGTTGTGTCCATAAACCCTAAACCCTAAACCCTCACAAACCCTAAAGGTTGATAGGAGCTGTTTCGTAAGCTATCTTCGAGTCGTGATTTCGCTACCAACGCCCAGAACGGGCGGGTTTTGGGCCTGCGCTCCCGATGGAAAAGGCTTCGAAACATAGCTTTGCGGTTTGGGGTGTATATGGCTTAGGATTTGAGGATCACAGTTTCAAGGCTTAGTACTTCAGGGTGTATGGTTTACGAGTTTAGAATTCTGGGTTTGTAAGACTTCATCGCCAACCATGACTCCTGCGCGCGACCTTAAACCGTATCGCTTGCCCTTACCCTTGAACCCCAACTCGTATTGAACCTGAACGCTTGCCCTAAACCCGAAACCCCGAACTTTAAACCAAATCAAACCCGACAGAAACCCATGAAACCTGCATGAAACACTTTGAACCCGGCTACAACCCTAAACAGTCCCAGCTAAACGCTGGTTCGAATTCTGGGTTAAACACTCAACTTTACCTAGAACCCCCAACTCCCCCTTAATACACCCTAAATACCCGCTGTTAAAGACCATAAGGGCTCTATTAAAAGGGCCATTGGGGATCCTGGTACTAAAACTCCAAACATCTTAAAATCTCGGCCTGACAGTCCCAGGTCTGCCGCACGCCGCGCATTGTCGGCGAGCACATCCTGCGCAAGATCGGGGGCATGAGCGCGCAACTTAGGTGCAGCATAAAGTTGCAAAGCTCAAAACCCTAAACCCTGAACCCTGCTCGGGGTTTCGGTTGAAGAGGTTGATGATGGACTGGCTATGTGGGGTCGTCTCAAAAGCATGGTCCGATTCAGTGGGGTTCTGGAGTCCGTTTGCGATAGGCGTCAGAAGCGAGATCCGAGTTGAAACGCTAACATAAACCAACATCCTAAATGTATCCTAAATCCTGAACCATTAATCAACAACCCTGAACTCCATATCCAAAAGATCCTATGTCGTAGATCTTAAACCCTAAAATCCTAAACCCCGACTGCGCCTTGAGCCCCAAATTGTAGGTCTCAAAAACGCCCTTGGCCTGCTAAAGCGAAATGCCCAAACGAACCCCCTCAAACCTAAATCAGTTTAGGGTTTCGGGTTTGAATTTAGGTGTGACGGTTTAGGTTATAGGGTGTAACGTTTAGGGTCTAGGGTGCCCGACATGCCCGACAGAACTTACATGTTTCAGGCAACCAATAGTCTTGGCTTGAAAATGCGGCTCCAGACCGGGGGTTTGCAAGCCCCCAATTGCGAGTTGAGACTGATGGTTTGCAGACCTTCATTCTCGAGCCGAGCCAAGACTGATGGTTTGCAAAACCCCAGTTGCGAGCCGAGACGGATGGTTTGCAAACCCTCCATTGTCGAGCCGAGAACGGGGCTTTGCAAACCCACATGGGCGAGCCGAGACTGATAGTTTCGTGCGGCATCCTCAGGAGTAGTAGCATGCAGACTGGATCTCTTGGCCAGAGCTTCGTGCTCCAGGAGTGCGTGTTAGTCGCGGTCGCCACGAAGCGCCGTCTTGTTGCGTGCCACAATCACTGAATTTAGACTGCTCTAGCTACGTCCGGTGACGCCGTCGTGTCTAACCTACTGATCTGGAGAGGAATGTTCCGGCTCGGATGGAGTCGTAACCACGAGGTCCAGTTCATTTCATGGGAGAAAGTAGATTCTAGGGTCCAGGTACTCCCTAAAACCCAATGCCTAAACGTCGGAATATCCCTCCCAACCCGAAAGACGAATATCGGGGCCTAAATATTGCTAATACTATCCCTGGGGTTCCTTATTATGATTATGGTATACGGGGCCCCAAAACCCTATTCTAATTATGAAGGCCCCTGTATTAGTCATCCTTAAACTAAAGCCCCGAAGTCTTAGAAATCCTAAACGCCTCAACCCAAAAATCCTAAACCTCCAACTTGCAAGAATCCTGAACCCCAAACTCAAAACCCCACAGCCCTAAGCCCGCAAAACTTCTCTGACCCAGCTGCGATCCTTGATCTTGGGACCCGACCCCGACCGATCCTGCTGGATTGGTTCAGAGCGCACCCATGGAGTTTAGGGTTCGTAACCGTAGGGCTTTGGGGTTGAGGGATTGGGGCAGTTTAGGGTTTATGCTTTTAGGGCTTAGGGCCAGGGCTACAGGGTGTACGGATGGGATTTAGGTAAGAGAGTTGCGGTGCCCAAGTCGGACATATGGTTGACTGCGATTCCATGCAGGCGTACTTCGCGGGCTCCTTCAAAGGTTCGATAATATGGGGACTGTTTGTGTTTCAGGGCTATGGGCTCTTAGGCCGTAGGGCTGGGGTACGTTAGGAGTTCAGCATTTCGGGGTTTGCGGCTTGAAATTGAGATGGTTCTTTAAGTCTTGGAAAGGCTGCATAAGAATCTAGAAATCTAAATGGTTTAGAGGCTTTGGGAAAAATACGAAACCATCGAGGCATGAACTACATTGAGTAGACACCCTAAACTGCCCTAAACCCTGAAGCTCTAAAAAACACCCAAACCGTTCACATACAACACTTTGCTTCCAACCTACGCCCAAAAGCAGCAACTGCATCACCCAGAGGTCAATCCCGAAACCCCTGAACCCAAAGTCTGGATGTCTTCCTTTGGGGATTAGGGTTGCTGTCATACTATGCAGGGGTTAATTTACGGCAGTGCTTTCACCATGGCACTATGGATCTAAACGGCATCAACTAGTTCCATGTCGTAAGCCCCACGTGCACCCCCATCAAACCTGCCCTCTTCCCATCAAACCTGCCCTCTTCCGTGGACGACCCATACGAGCCAGTGCTGCAAACTGTAAGTAGATACCCAAACCCTAAATCATATAGGTAAGTATCTAGGCTTCCATCTGATGGTACCCCTTACAGATACCTTATCGTAGCCCTCTATGGACACTGCATAAAAGGACACCCCCCCAAGGAATAATATTGGTCAACCGGCCCGGTAGCCATCCTAATCATGGCCATGGTGATATGGGGGCTTTGGTCCATAATCGTCGTCTATGTGGGCCCTCTGAGTAATTCTTCCGGCTTCCATCCCTTTAAGGCATCTCTGAAAGGGATCCCATTAAAAAAACCTCTAACATACCGTAAACCCTAAACCCTAAACCCCTAAACCCCCAAACCCTAAACCCCCAAACCCTAAACCCCTAAACCCTAACCCCTAAACCCTACCCCCCTAAACCCTAAACCCCTAAACCCCTAAACCCCTAAACCCCTAACCCCTAAACCCTAAACCCTAAACCCCTAAACCTATTATAGATCCCTTATAGCCCTTTTTAAGACTCCCTAAAGGAACCCCTATAATCCCCTTTAAAGGAACCCCTACAAGCCAACCGCATCTCTGGGCCCAGGTGCCGCATCGCTAGCGCCTTCCAGGTCCTCAGCCGAGTCGCTCTTTGAACTTCGACTCTTGGCTGCACCAGAGACTCCAATATTCAGGGCTCCTTTAAGGGATCCATAAGGGATCTATACGGGCTCCTTTAAGGGATCTATAAGGGCTCCATTAAGGGATCTATAGATTTTTTTGTTGGGTTTCGGGTTTAGGGCTTAGGGATCGATAGGGTTTAGTGTTTAGGGTACCCAGAGTCTCCAATATTAAGGTTCCTTTGCTTGGAGGTTCATGGGCAGTTGTAAGTGGGGTTATATGTCCCCTAATATGGGTTGTAAGTCTATTTGCCCTACTTGTAATCCTACTTATAACTACCCATGGACCTCCAAGTAAGGGATCTATAAGGGATCTATAGGGTTTAGGGTTTAGGGTACCCAGAGACTCCAATATCCCTTACCTCAAGGAATATACCTTGAATCATATTAGGGATCCTACCATAATTTGAGGGAGTCGCTGGGTTATGGGTTCCGGTTTTGGGGGTTCTGTGTGAAACCCTAGGCTTTAGGGTAAAGTTCGGGTTCAGTTATTTAGGATTTAGGCTTGGGGAATTTTGTAAGCAGGGTGATAAGTACATCAACTGGGGCTATATGCAGTCATGACGGGAGTTGCACTGCTTATGACCCGACTTAGTCCCCTTGAAGGTTTGAGGGTTTCAGGGCTTGGAGGAGGTTTTGAAAGGTCTCGAGCTCCAAAACCCTGAACATCTTAACCCTCAGACATCGAACCCCAAACCATTTTCTGTACGCCCCATGTCCCAAGCAACCCTTGCTAACCCCGAGAGGTTCCCTCAACAACCTGAACCTTAAACAAAGAGCTGAGGGTTTACGGGTTTAGGGTTTAGGGGTTTAGGGACGACCTTGAGAATCAAACCGAACCTACTCTAGGCTGCACCTATGCAACTTTGACAGCACCTTCAAACAAAGCTATCAAACCTCGTAGAACCCACATCAAGCCCTACTATAGGCCATAAAATCCATAAAACCTCCGGATCAACAATTTGCGAACCCTATATGAACCCATATCAACAGACCCTACGGTAGACAATGACAAGCTTGAAACCCCATAAACCTCTAACAGTGCACTACCATAGACCATCCTGATCCGAATCTGACCAAAGTTTGCAAACAGAACCCTGCAATATACACCCCTGCTAGATGGCCCCACCTACAGACCATAAATATCCTAAATCTCTTGAACAGCTTAATAGACCCCGATACTAAGTGACTCTCGACTCTGGGCCATAAGCAGCCTCATGACAGCTTTAAAAGAACACAAACCTCTACACAAAGGTGATACTACACCACACAGAGACTGATACAACCCTCTAAAACCCACCCTGACCTAAAACCCTAAATGTTGAACCTTAAACCCTAAACTTCAAGCATAAACTCTAAACCCTAAACCTCAGTAATTCCTAAACCATCCCTAAACCCTAAACCCTACCACAGACCATAAGGTTGCCTCCATCCGCAGCAAGTGGAACGTCGGCCGCGGAGCTCTGCTCAGTAAGTTCGCCTGTTTCAGTGCATAGGGTTCAGGGTTTAGGGTTCATGGTTTAGGGTTTAGGGCTTAGGGTTTAGGGCATATAGGGTTCAGGGTTTAGGGGTAGGGGAGGGTTTAGGGTTTAGGGCATAGGGTTCAGGTCTTAGGGATCGGGGATTTCTGACAAGAGTTTGATAGAGCATTCGTCGTTAGGGCGTCGGCTTTTGAGTTTGGGGGGGTTGCGATTCAAGAGTTCTTAAACGCTTTGGGGCTTTGATCTGTAATTCCTGCTTTGCTGCCGTTTTACAGATACCCGAAAGTAGGCAGGGTCGTTTTGAAGCTTTCTGCTGAAAGGCCACAGGTAGCATGGTGCTCGCATGTAGTTCAGGGCTTGCATTTCAGGGTCAGATCCTGGAATTTAGGTTCAAGTTGGTGAACACGCGTAAAGGCTCTCCTGGTGGAAATGGAACTCACATGCGCGACATGCCCGCAGGAGATAAAGCAAACAAGTGAAGTGCTTAAGCCCTACGCCTCAAAAGCTAAACCCTAAATGCCAGAACTAAACCCTCAACCCTCAACCCTAAACCGTAAACCCTAAACCCCCTGCGGTCAACCCACAAAATTACACCGTAAAGAGACCTCCACTCGCAGCAGAACCAGTCCTGTGAGCTTTGAAGCATACTGCCAGGCAATGTGAGCGCCCAGAGACTCCACCAAAGCCCGTGAATTAAGGAATCTACCCTTTAGGGTTTAGGGTTTAGGGAATCTACCGCAAAATCATAATAAGGACCCCACTAGATCATAATTAAGGAATATACCGTAAAATCATAATAAGGACCCCTCTGCATTTTTGGGGCATAGTGAGCCTCAAGACTTGGAATAAGGTTGCGGGGTATACCTTAAAATATAACATTACTTTATGGTATATAGTTGTAAGGAGAAGGAGTGGTAGAAGTATTAGTGGCCACAATTGCTCAGCCTTCTACATTAAGCACTAAAATGCGCTACGACACAAGCGCCCCACTGGGGAGGGGACAGCATCGCCGCTGCTGTCGTCCGCCGCGCGCTCTTCCCCGTCATCGTCTACTGCAAGCTTGGTGATGATCGAGCCTGAAATCGTGGCAAGAGAGCACCCTGCACCGTAAACCCGACCCTAAACCCTAAACCCTAAACCAACTAAAGTAATGGTATGGGAACCTTATTCTTCGGGTCCTTTGGGCCTTAGAGTCAAGATCCTAGGACTCCACTGAAGGCTTCTTGGAAGCTCCTAGATGTGTTAGCTCCCACGGATCCTTTAGGCAGGCCCTGTCACAATATCGCCGCATGAAAAAGTAAAACAGGCTTGCTTCAGGCTTAAGGCTTAAGGGTTTAGACGTCTTTGTGGTACTTTGAAAATACGAGATGTTACAAGGTTCGGGTGGGATTCAGTCTTGGGGCATTCATGAGTAAGATAGGATTTTCGGGGTATCATCTTGCAAAGAGATAACAAGAAGACATTGTCAGTGATTCGGACGTCTGTAGTACACGTTGTCATGGACCAAGAAACTGGCAACCTAAAGCCTTGGTTGCTTAGTTGCTGAGTTCATAAGCCCCAAAAAGTGTACACTTTCAGTTTTATAGTGGGTAATATTATCCCAAAAAGTGTAAAGTGTATCCACTCAGCTACTAAGGTTGAGAGGAGGGGCCCGAGAGACGGAGGTGGCGCGATTTAGGAGGGGTCACGGGTTTGCACGGACTAGGACATCTGAGGCTGAGGGTTTAGATTTCGGGGGCAATTTAGGGCTTCTTCATGAGGGCTCTGGGTTTGAGGTCGATGGTTCTAGGGCACTCTCCAGAAGAAGGGCTCGGACGGAGCATCCTGTCAGGCTGCTTAAAACCTGGAAAAGCGCTCGAAGGCAGGTCGGAGAGGTTGAGGAGGATTTGTTGCTCTGGCTTTGGGGCGTCGCACCAACAATCTACAAGGACTTCTCGTCGGCGGCGATACCGGGCGAGCGAATCCAGAAGAAGGCAACGGTTCGTTGTCCTCATCGCTCCCCAGCAGCTTCTCAGCATGAGCCTCAGACTCTCCCGCGCGTAGTACTCCTCCTAGCTTTCCTCCAGAACCTCAAGATCAGCCTCTGGCTCGCACGTGGGCTCTGTTGCAGGCTCATAATATTTTACGGGTGGACCAGTTAAAGGAACACGACATACCCCTAAACCCCGTACCCCTAAACCCTGAACAACCCTCAACCGGACACCCTACAAGCCCTGAGCCCTAAACCCTGTAATAAGCCCTAAAACAATCCGAGACTTTAAGCACCTAAGCCTGAATCCAAAACTGACCCTAAACCCTCAACGGAACCGCAAGTTGCGCAATGACCGAACCAGATCAGAATCTGCTGCGAGCAATGCCTGAAGCAGGAGCGTTTGGAAGAACTGCAACCACCCCAACAAACCGAATAAGCCTACACTGTTTCTGCAGCGACTATGAGGAGATTACAATGCTTGAAAAATATAGTAGAACGGTATAGGTACTAGAACACAAAATACGGCAAATGTCAAACCCGTATTTTACAACCGGTCCCTAAACCCGTATTTTACAACCGGCTCTAGATTCCTAAACCCCAAGAAACCCTACCCTAAACCCTTCAACCCAAACCCCGAAACCCTTGAACCCTTAAACCCTAAACCCGAAACCTTGAACCCTCAAACTAAAGCCCTAACCCTTACATTCGTAAACCCTCATATCCCCAACCAGGAGCTCAACTACAACCCCTATAAACCCTTAAGCCCCTACCCCTTACACTCTTAAACCCTCGAATCCCCGAACTCCTCCGATTAGGGTTACCCAGACCCCCGGGAGGATCTAGAAAGTAGATCCCCTAATTTGGGGCCCTATACTACTAAGGGTACTTTAGAGGAACCCCCATTCAGGGCCCAGGAGCTGTAACGGACCAAGAACTCTTGTCCGTCATCGAAGCGCACATCGAGAAGCTCCTCCGGGATTTAGGGCTTAGGGTTTAGGAATTAGGGTTTAGGGTTTAGGAATTAGGGTTTAGGTTTTGGGCGATGGTGTTTCATAATTTGAAGAGGGCTCCTGTCGAGACTTCCTTTCCATAATTCTTCCGACCCCCATGCTAAAGCTCGTGAGGCGCAAAGGTCTAGGGTGTGAGATAGACCCCGGATTCATCATCCCACCCCTGGTCTAATCTAAAGGGTCCTACTCTCAAGATCCGGCTTATGATCCTGGTGTCAACCTGAAACTACCCATAGGCTCCATAGTAGTTCCTTTTTGGGATTACCTTATAGGATTCTAAATATGAACCCCCAAAAAGAACTGCTATGGAGCCTCTGGGTAAACCCTACATCTGAACCTCCTTGATCCCCGAGGGCCCTAAACCCTCCAACCTCAGAACTAAAGTAAACTCACATCCGGACACTTTACTAAACCACTGTACCCCTAAACCAGCAGGACGTCTGACCACAAACCAGACTACAGCTGTATTCAACCCTCGTATACCCTAAACTTAAACATTCAAGCCACACCTCAACCAATTATAGTCCACCCTTTTAGTCCCTATAAGAAGTATACTATGAATGATATGCCTCAAAAACCTGTTCTAATGATTGAAGCCCCGACACTCAGCCCTACAAAACCCCCGATAGAACCGATCATCGGAACCTACACCCTAACCCTAATCCAATTACCCCTAACCCTTAACAAACCCTTAACCCCTGTAACCCCTGATAGCCTATACCCTACTATTGGGGCCTTAATGTTTTGGGGCCCAATATACTACAGTAAAAATAAGGAACCCCCAAAATAGTATTGGTAATTATTTAGACCCCTATAGTTATCCCCTAAACTCTACACCGATCACGGGTCCTCCCCATCATCGGGGTGGACGCCACCCTCCTCGTCCAGCACAAGGGCACTGCTGGATGTGCCTGAGATTGAGGTTTCAATAGCCTTGCGGGGATTTGGGGCCGTGTAGGGTTGCAGATTGAGGCTTGAAGAGTTTTCCCAAAACCTCAAAGTTTTTGCTTCTCCCCCGGACCTGGGCATCTCTTCCTGATGCGCCTGGGCAGCGGATCTTGCCAGATGGCAGCGTGACTTTTCTTGCGGCTTGCGGGCTTCGCGGGGTGGTAAAGCTGCCTCCACGTTTGGTCGAAGTTCAGCACCATGTCGTGTTTATACTATAGGGGCCTTAAAGCTTGACCCCTACACGCAATCAATCAGGATAGTTAGGGCTTAGGGCTTAGAGGATTTCGGACAAGGGTTATCTCTGCTTGCGGAGTAAGTGGGGCTGTTCTTTATTATGGTTGTAGCCCGTATACACTCGTAACTCGCCTTGCGCTTCGTCCTGCCCGCACACGGTTTTTGACACATTCCTACCTCGAAGCCTTGACAAACCTTCTTACCCTACATTATCGCCCATGCACGCGCTTGCGCCGTGCTGGTTTTGGAGCAGCTCCTAAACCTGCATCAAAATCTTAAAGTGCGCTGTCAGTCTGCGGTCAAGAAGCGGGCGGGGGTTTAGAACAACTCTCATCTGAATATTACTTCACCAAACCCTGAACACTAAGCCTTTATGAGTCACATAGTGGCGGTTTGTCGGGGAAACCCAAGCGCTGCCACAGACTTAGAAGACCGGCATTACCTACGTGTCGAGTATCCTGGGGAACTAAAGGTTAACCTTTCGAAGCTTATTGTGATTATAATATGGGTTATGATACCCAAAAAGGTTAAATGGTTAGCTACTCTACTACTAGGCTTAAGGCTTTACGGCTTTCGTGGTTTACGGCTTCGGGGTTGAGGGCTTCCGGGTTTGGCGGGCTTATGGCGCCAGGCTGAGAACCTGATAGGAAGACTAACTACCTGTAGTCTCCATTGCAGTTCCCAATTCGGGTCACCTTACAGGATGCTAGTTGTATAATTGGTTAACCAAAAAAAGGAACTACAATCGAGACTATAGGTATAGCACCAAAGCCACAGAAGTTTCCGACGTCAGCTTTCGTTGGGTTGGAACCGAACTATACAGCTTCAAGCGGTTGCGGTATACCTGTAGGCTCATACCCTACCCATTTTAGGGTATCTACTGTTCTATACAACAGATGCTAGCCATAAAACTCGGTATCCTAACAAAGGGGTGGGCTATGAGCCTCCAGGTAGGGTGTGGTCTTTGGGGGATGATGAGGCTTATAGTGTTACAGTCTAAAGCGCAGAAGATTCACCAAGAGGGTGCACAAATGCGCCTATGCCTCTGTGGTCTCCCCTCTGCACAACCCTAATACCCTAAAACCCAAGTGCTCATCCTTCTGTGGGTGCTCTTCTGACTTCTGGGCTCCAACTGAAGATGAGACGCAGAGCCCCAAAACCCCTTGAGTTCAGGGTTCAGGGCTCTACCCCCTGAAACCCAATAAACACCTTAATAGTTACAATAGGGTTGGGGGCTGGTTTAGGGGACGATTATGCGGAGCACTACAGAACTAACTAACCCTCGGCCCAGTCTCCGTCACTATTGGCAATGGCCACCCGGTCGCCCTCCTCTACGGAAAAGCCTGTGCGAAGCCATGCGGGTGTTTGGGACTCTCAACTATAATTAGCAGGTTTGGATTACCGAAGTTGTCAGCAAAAGACCGATTTCATGAAACTGGCTGCAGGATTGTATATAGGGTATGTTAGTGTGCTCTAGGGTTTACTACTGGTTTCGCCGGGTCTTGGGCTATAACTGTTAGGGCTTATCATGGTTTTGAAGGTTTGTGGCTGTTTTGACTTTGATTTGATGATCCTAAACCCTACAACCCTGAACCCTAAACCCAAACCCTAAACAACCCTGGCAGAGAGGCGAAAATGTTAGAATAGAATCGCTTAATGCCGAAGGTCCAGAGCTCATGGAATACAAAGTTGGGTTTTAGGCTTCAGGGTTCAGGGTTTTAGGGTTTACAAGTTTTGAACCCTCATGCCTTTTTAGCCAGGGTTCAGGGTTCGTTCAAAGCTTCAGAGTTCAGGATCCGGTGGTTTCCGGGATGTGGAGTGTGTTTTCTAGGGCCTAGGGCTCTTTTATATGGCTGCATGGAAACAAACCTTGTCAGTAGAGCTCGGAACAGCCTCCACGAGCGCTATGTTTCCCACGTTGTTGCTCGTCGGCACTGGGGTCTCATTAGTTTCCAGAAACCTTCACGCTTAAGCCATAAACCAGACAATACCCTTATGGAAACCCCTTTGCCCTAAACCCTAAACCCTATAAACCCCTAAACCCCTTTGCCCTAAACCCTTCGTCTCACAACATAGGGCAAAGCGGCCATACCTCAAATACTTCGGGTGGAAGGCGATGACTTTCCTTGGCGACTCTGATGAGAGACTGCCCTAGTTGCGGCTGGTAGCACAGACACTCACTGGATATGTATGTATGTTTATGTACGTATGGACCTGTCTTGTATGTATAGGTGAGTGTAGATGTATGTATGTATGTATGTGTGTACCTATGTATGTATGTCTATACGTATAACTACATAGTAAATTGTATATAGATATATGAATGTCAACTATGTATCTCGCTCTCTGTACCTAGCCGTCTACACAAACTCTGCACTGTCGGACACAAAAACACTGCATGAGCTGCACTAAAAAACTGCTGGGCATAAAGTCTTTTGGACGATTGAACCTGGCAACTGCCAAGGCACATGTCAAACTCTTCCAGGAAACCACTTCCTCAGCAGCAGAGTCTTCGGTACTCTCATTGACAAGCCGATGAGCTACACAACAATAAGACAACTGCTGCTATAACTGCCGCACCTATTGCTGCTGGTGCCGCGGCTGCGGCTGCGGCAGCTGCTGCTCCTCCCCTTCCTCCTCCTCCTACTACTACTGCCACTACTACTGCTACTACTACTACTACTACCACCACCCCAAATGACGGCGAACGTGATGCAAGCCAAGATGCATTGAGTAAATGATGCTGATAACTGTGATGCCGGATGATGGTGCGGTGATGCTTGTGCTGATCATGAAGAGGCATAGCTGTGAACAGTTCAGTCCAACATGCAACCGACAGTCCACATTGCATCTTATGCCACAACAATACAGCAACACAAACTTGATGCTCCACAGTGTGTTACATGCAGTTCCGAAGAGCATGCCAGGCCACAGAATGATCGGGATTTTGCCTGCAGATCTACGATATGGAAAGACCCTAAACCAATCGGCTTGAGGGTTCGGGAAAAGCCATGGGCCATGGAACCTCCTTCGAGTTCCTCCTCGTAGAAGTCGCGAAAAGGCCCATACTCCTTCCACTCCTGCAAGAGACGACTGATATGTGTAGGGCTCTACGGGGGGCTTTCAGCTCCTATCAAGGGTTCGGCTTCATAAAGGCTTTGGATAACAAGATTGGTATCTGGGGCATATCCTGCTGCAACTATATTAGCGACTACGAGAAGATATCCATGCATATCGTATCCACCTGCTTCCGAGCGAGCATGCTGTTGATACCTGGGTTGTTTTACATGGGTTTAGCTGACCTGGTCCTTTTATGAGCATACTATGGGGGCCCAAATAATTACCTACGATATTCCGGGGCTCCATATTATAGTTATGGTATGGTATAAGTCTCTTCAACAAATCCTCGAAGTCCTTTATGCAAGTCGTTTTCTATCGGAAAATCGAGGTGCACGACTGCTTGTGCGACCTCTGCAGCTCTTGGATTTCTAGGCCAAGCTTTTCCGTGCATGCAATTGCCTTGGCGGCGTTGGGGGTTAGGGTTCAAAGAAAATTGGGTTGCTCTTCATTGTGTGATGGCTTTGCCCAGCATCGTGTCTCCGGTCATGCTTGAATGATGCTGCGCTCATCTGCGCTCTCTGAAACGACTTGTACAAACTGAGCAGGTCATTGTGCAGATGAACACTCTTTCTCATGCTAAATGGCTCCCACCCGATCTGCTTTCGCCACACCACTTGGCAGCGCGCTCTTGAATTTATTGATGAAGACTGCTGATTCGGTTGGTAGCGGAATATTCAGTGTAGCATTGTGATGTGCAAATGAATGCCAGGCAGAGAATGCAGCGAATTCATATGTCCGCAGTTGATCATTCTTGCGAAGAAGACATCTCTGCCGCTCAAGGTTGTGAACTAGGCTTCCGGTATGTTTTGGCCTGTGCACGTATACTGCACTGCAGCATGAGACACTGAGTAACATGGTACAGACTGGTGGGCCCATCGTCGATTGAACTATTATTTAGAGGAACCCCCCTAAGGGAGGATGGCAGATAGAGTTTGCCAGGGGAAAGTGTTGGTTGGATAGCAAGGCCTGCCAAGCATCAGCAAACGCTGGCAAGGCTTAGCAGAGCCTAGCAAGCCTTAGATAGCCTTAGTAATTTAAGGTTTGTTCGTGAGGATTAATTACCAAGCCCGGCTAAGGCCTTGTAAGGACTACAGGGCACACCGAGGCAGGATGTTGCAAGGTTTTGAGCGCTAGTACAGAGTAGCAGCGCTCTCCAAAGCTTGTACTGCTGAGCGCTAGGGACTGGTAAGCTGTATTGAGTTCTGGCGAGGCCATGTCAATTTGCGGCGGGGCAGACAAAGTTCAAAGACCAGCTATCTGCAAGAAAGCCTTAGTAGCAAACTCCATTTGCCATCCCCCCTTACTCTCTAAATCATAACTTAGATTGCCATGCCCCAGAAAAGTCACCGTTGGTAGCCCCTGAAGGACTAGACAACAGAAATGTTGCAGTCATCTGCTTGAAGTCAAAAGCCAACGACGGTTTGCTGCCACGCCTCGGCAAAAATACTCAATTGATGACGTTGGTGTACTTCGTCACTTAACTTGTGTTCTCGTACCCCAGGCGCTCACGACCCTATTTCACCTCCCCCAGTCCTCGACGTAGGGGCAAACGACCAAAGTCGTCCTTGGAACATCAACGCGTGAGGGAAGAGCTGCCACACGCAGACAGGGCCTACTTGTTTCAGCCATAATTCCAGAAGGTAGCTTTACGATCACGATCCCCAAAACAAAACGTTGAGGCCATAATAAGCCACGGCCTAAAACAAGACTGAACCCGCACACCGAAAACCCCAACCTCTCGAGCCCTAAATCGTTCAGCTCACCCCAAGTTTGCCAAGCAGCGTTGCTTCGCCATCGAAGCCTGTCCCTTCAGGCAGTGCTTCCGCCTCAGACATCCGGTAAGTATGTATATACATATGTACATACACACATACTGATACTTATGCATATGCAAAAGGATATCCGTGCATGAGTGTCTGCAGTGCTGCAGCGTAGGGTTGTGGTTGAAGGTTTAGACTTCAGGGTTTTGGGCTGAGCCATAATCCCTATAAGCCCTAAACCCTATCAGCCCCAAACCCTAAACCCGTGAGTGCCACCGCCAGATGGGCAACTTCTCTCCGTTTTGACCCTGAGCATCCCTCAGGCTCCACGGTTTAGGGTTGAGGGTTTAGGGTTTAAGGGTTCAGGGACCCAAAGACTCCGAGTGCTGCTTTGGGGTCGAAAGTCTCTAAAGCAGTACCTACTCGGGGCTACTTGGAGTCGGAGGGCAACACAAGCCAAAAGCCCAAAATGCAGGGTCTGCGGGCCCAGAGGTTGTATTTAGGGTCCATGGGTCCGTAGAGCCTTACGGCAAAGGATTGCTGCGATAGGCTCTTGGACGAGAGTTTCGGGGTATATCATAGTGATAGTGTTACTGTATGAGAACTATACGAAGAAGTTGTTGAACCCTAAACCCTAAACCCCTAAACCCTAAACCCTAACCCCCTAAACCCCTGAACCCTAAAACCCTAAACCCAAAGAGGAATTCTTACCCTCATATGTGGGTCAGGGCCCGAGCAGTCACTGGTAGACAAAGGAGCCTTCAAGTGATACAGGTGGCCACGGTTTAGGGTTTAGGGTCTAGGGCTTAGGGATGAAATCCGCTACACTATGCTAACATGGGTTTCAGCTGTGTTTCAGCATATCTAGGAATATGGGGGCTAAGTGACCAACATGAGTATACTATAGCTGATAGCCATTGGAAGGAACTACTGGTATTAAATAATATATCTGGAGCTCTATCGTGGTTGCCGGCCACTGTGAATCGCAAGCTGCCGACACAAGTGCCTAAGGTCGGCGATGGGGGTTTCGGGTGTGATACAAACATGAATCCGTTCCCTGAACCTAAACTCTGACTCTAAACCTAAAATCCTCTAAACCCTCCAAACCCTAAATCCATGAAGCGCGGGCCTCTGCTAGAAGATCGAAGATCACCTGCGAGCATGGGCAGGCACAAGTCCAGGATTCAATTCTCCAGTCTTCTTGCACCAGGGATTGCAGCGGAAACCTTGAACTTAAATCCTAACCCTAAACCCCGAAACCTACCTATAGCCTCCATTGTAGTTCCTTTCTGGGGTTATATATTTGGTTAAGCCAAAAAGGAACTACAATGGAGACTGTAGGTATACCCCAAACCTAAATTATCCCTAGCCCTGAACCCTAAAACCCGACCCTCTGCGGAGCCTCCTCCGGATCTTTGCCGGTGCTTTCCACAATCCGAATATTTCGCCGCTTCTCGGCCTCGGCGGGTTGAAATCAGGCCTCCTTTAAAGTGTATTATAGGGGTTCCTTTAAGGGTTCTTCAAAGGGCTATACGGGATTTATAATGGGGTTTAGGGTTTAGGGTTCAGGTTGGGTACTGCCCCCATGTCACGATCTTTATAGGGGTCATATTAAGGGCTATGTATAATTATATTATAGTCAGTACCAGTATCCAACTGTTACAGAGTGGGGGGGAAGCAGCAACCGAAGTTTAGGGTTCCGCGCTTTTTTGGTTTGGGGTAAGGCTTAGAGATGAAAGCTTATCCCCAACTACCGTACTCTTTCCAGCATATTTTCAGAGATCATAATCAGGAACCCGAAAAAGGAAGTTCTACAGGGTATAGGTACAGCTAAGAGTTGAAACCCTAGAGTACAAGAGTTGTAGTTGAGGGTGTTTAGGCCAGGGTACAGGAGTTGCCCTAAACCCTAACCCCCCCTTGTTGTTGTTCGTTTTAAGCGGCTGCCTTCGAAAGCCTTAACATCCACATCTCCTGACACATGGCTTGGCAGGAGCTGAAACAAAAGCTCTCGATGTCGTCGTACGGACGGATCTGAGCAGCAAGCAAAGTCCATCAGTGTGACGGTCTCAAGACCATTCCGCACGTCATAGCGCCAAAAGCGCTGCTGATCATAAGCTCGCCGGTTTGTTCTGGTCCGTCGTCAGAAGTAGACCCGGCCTCCATGCGACATGTCGCGTCTCTTCTAAGCACAAACAGAAAGTACCTCTGCAGTCGATCTTGAAGTTTGATGGTTGCCCTTCTACTTCCCTTCTCAGACGGGGATCAAGTGAAAAACCTAAGAGCCACCAATAAATCGTGAGACAGCACAACAAATCCCTGAATCCCCGACCACACAACACAAATAGAATAGCATTGGCAGAGAGAGATTAGTAGACGAGCATCCAAAGTGGTTCACTGGCGCTAGCTGAATAGCTCCGATCTCAATGTCGTGGGGATTTCGCACAGTGACGAGGGTTCTGTGTGGGATTTGTGCTTTTACTGCCATGTCTTCGCAAGTGGGATTGATTCGTCTGTCATGCTGTCAGACTCTCAGTCAGGGCTCGGATTCAGCAGGCTTTTTGGCCAGATGAGTATTAACACTATGAACGTCGATAAAGTTCTTGGTGCTACTGAACACCTTTATTTCTAATGTGTGCTCATCTGTTATCTGTCTTACTGACTGCCACTATTTCTGCTCGGGGTGTACTGTTTAGGTCAGGGTTGGGATGTTCGGCGGTCTAGCGTGCAGCATTCATCGTTATTGCATGTTGGCCAGTCGTCGATCGTCGAAGGATTCGTACCTATAGTCTCCATTGTAGTTCCTTTTTTGGCTTAACCATATACCCAATAGGATCCTCTAAGGTTACCCCAAAAAGGAACTACAATGGAGACTATAGGTATTACTACACAGTCAGAATAAACACTACAGCAAGGGGCACAAACAACAGGATCATGCTTCTACAGCGGTGGTGCTGAGCCGGCTAACACCCACGCCCCAAGCAACCTCCGACATCTGATGACGACAAACAGTAATACGGTAAAGTCGTGCAGCAAGTAGCCGCCATGAGCAGCCAGATAATAGCGACATAGTGCCTGAACCTTAAACTCCAAACCTCAAACCCTAAACCGGAAACTCCAAACCTCAAGCTCCAACTTCTAGGCCTACAACCCGACACTCCAAAGCCAAGTCCCCGAACTCCAAAACCCAAACTCTCGCGCACAAACCCTATACTAAAACCCTAAGCCCTAAACTCTATACCAGCTCTAAACCCTATACCCAGAAGGTCCCACATACACTACCATTATGGAATTAGGTCCCAAAAATTAAAAACCATAATGGGGATGGTTTTTTTGGGGCCTAATTCCATAGCTAGTGTATATGGACCCTCTGGGATACACTCCAAGCTTCCAAGACCAACTCCCAAACTCTAAAACCCACGGTTTAGGGTTTAGGGTTAGGGTTTAGGGTTTAGGGTTTAAAAGGTGCTGTTTTTCCAGGACCTTTACAGGAACGGGCCACCCCATACAACCTTCAAAAAAAAGCTTAGAACCCCTCAGAACATTTTCACATCACCTACGGAAAAAGCCTGACTGCCCTAAACACTTAAATATAGTACCCCTGTAGAACCCTTTTAAAGGAACCCTTGTATAATATGTAGTACCCTTACCACTAAAAACCCTCGATCCCTTTTTGGTCAGGAGGCAGGTCGGGCCCAGGGGCAGAAGCCCCGGCCGATCACGAACTCGTCAAGCCAGGCTCGGACCTAGTGATCGTTTTAGGGTGCTTTAGTGGTTTAGGGTTTGGGGTTTAGGGTTGTGATCGTTTTAGGGTGCTTTAGTGGTTTGGGGTTTAATAGGGTTTTAGACCAAGCTCTGAATCCTGAAAGTCTAGGGTTGCAGAGTCTTAGGGGATTGAATTAGGGTTTTGGGTTTGAGGGTTTAAGGTGTAGGGGTTAGGGTCTGGGGTTTACGGTTGTGTTAGGTTGCAGGGTTGATTTAGGGTTTTGTGTAGGGTTCAGGTTTTTGATGTGTCTGCAATGTGGTTTGTATCTTCGCTTCTCCTGCTCTATGTGTGCGCGTATGCTTCTACGAGTTCTTGAGATTTCACGAAGTGTTACAGCAGCACCCTAAACCCCATCACAAGTGAGAATGCTCTCGATCATCGTGATCATGGCCCTCATCTCACCATGGATATCAGCCATGCAAACCTCAGCACAATCCTTAAAAAGGCAGCGTTTTGGAGTCTAGGGTGTTAGATATCCCTTCGCGCTGTTCTAAGTTGTTGTAGGCTTTATAGGCGCTTATGAACGAAGCCAGCTGACCGCGCCGCACTGTTCGCCGCCCTCGGCCACGGCGCATCGCGCGGTATTCGCCGGGCGATTGCTGGGACCTCGCATTACTGTTCAAGGCCGTGGCCTTCTTCAAGGGTCCTGTCTGCCTCTAACTAATTATCAATCAGATTCACTTTGTCACGATGTGACGACCATGGCCAAACGCGTTCTGATAGCTAATGTTATGATCGGCATTTGATACTCATGTTTTGCTACCGTAAAGGGCTTGCTTCATTAACCCTTAGCGGTCCGAGTGTTGTGACCCTTCTAGGTTGTCTATGTAAGTTGTTCATGCGGTTAAATGTTGATAAGTTGACAAGAGCTTATCTTTAGATTTAGGTATGGACCCCTAAACCCTAAACGACAATAACGACCAACAACGAATGAGAAGGTGTCGGGGCCTTGAGTCCGGGGTCGTAGATGGGACCCCAGACCCAAAGCATCATAGACCAGGTTTGATAACTGGACCCCAATAATAGCCCTTTATAGTCTTTGGGGCTATCGTGTTGCCTACTTTTGGGGCTTTAGGTAGCAGCACCTGTATAGTCTCCATTGTGGATTCATTTTTCGAGTTGCCTTAATAGGACCCAAGATATATAATGGGCTAAACAAAAAAAAAGAACTACAACGGAGATTATACCCCTACCATAACCCCAAATAACCTACCTTTTACGGACTTATATACGGAAATCATAATAAGGAACCCTAAAAAGGTGTTTGTTAGGGTCCAAGTCTACCCTAACCTTAAAAAAAGGCAGGACATCCTGAAGAGTCATATAGGGCCTTGATAATTAGAATACGGTTCCTTAAAGGCTTCCTTATAAAGGGGTCTATAAGGGCTACTATAAGGTCTACTGTAAGGGTTTAGTATTGGGGCCTTAATAATTAGAATAGGGTTGGTCTAGAAGGGATTTTTGATAGGGTTCTATATTAGGGGGCTTACCAGAGGCGCTGTTCGCGTCTTGGTTATACGGCGGTCAAGTTCTCTTTCTATGCCGCGACTTGAGGCAGAGGCTGTACCTATGGGACACAAAACCGCCTGATTGGGGGGTTCTACGGTTGATGATATAAATCCTGCATTACCTCAAGGACCCTAGACTATGGGAATTGTGGTATATACCGTATTATGGGCAATGCAGGATTTATATCATCAACTGTAGAATGACAGTGTCTACAAGGACTTCATGTTATCGCGCAAGTCTGGGACCCGCGACGAGAATCGGAAGCTGGTGACAAACTGACAAAAGCCATGATTCCAACAACAAAACCCCGAAAATCGCAGTGTAAACACGGATCACCCCCGCCGAAGCCTCAATTCCTATTTAGACTCTACACAAGCGCGCGAATATTGTACTGTGCAATATCATATATTGTTGGTTTAAAAATATAACATGTTGTATTGTGCTATTTTGTTACTGCCTTAAGCCCCCCGAAGCCCTCTGTTGGCAGTTGGCCGCTGCAGCTGCCGAAAGCAGGAGTGGCAGCGATGTGTGCCGTTGGGGTAGGCTGCATGCTGCCGTGGCGCCTCCTTCATGTCATCCACAACTGGGGGGCTTCGGTTTGGCTTTGTCTGGAGGGTGATACCCATGCTGAACAGGGCTATCGCCTGCTACTGAGTGGGGTTTGGGGCTGAGGAAGGTTTGTGGGCCATTGCTTAGGGTGTGAAGTTCAGGGTTCAGCGACTTGTTGCTGGGTTTCGGGTCTAGTGTTATTCAAGCATCGCCGTAAACCCCAGCAAGACTAGTCATAACCCAAAGAATCACAACACCACCTCATCGGAAACTGTCAGATCATGTTCCCTTTCGAGTGGGGTCTGGCCAAACTCCTTGGCTAAATGATGGCTTTAGAGATTGAGGGTTTAAAGGCTTGGGGTGTAGGGCTTTAGGGTTCAAGCTTCAATTTAACATACACTCAAACCGAAAATCGAAAGGCTAAGCCATGAAGCTTAGGATGGAGCTGCCGATGGACCTGAACCTGTATACTACTGTGTACCCAGATACTTGTGCGTGCTCATCTGGGTCTGCTTAGGGCTTAGGGTTTCGGGTCCAAGATTTATGGGGTATAAGTTCCTGAAGATAAAAAGGATGCTCGTGCAGGGATAGGGAATTACTACATTCAAGACTATCAAGTCGATATATAAATCACAATCCCTCCTCCGCCTTTAGGTAGTGCTAGCATGGCAAGCGGCGGCCTAGTGGGCGCTTGGCTTAGCATTAATTGGCTCCGCTATCGATTGTAATTGTTACGTACACGTTACCCAAAACCCAAATCCAATATATGGGCCCTTACTGGGGAGGGTTTGGGGGGTTAAAGTATCATGCCACCATACAAGCACGATAGAAGAGACATAATTACCAATTCCTCAGAACTCCCATACCCAAATGCTCCATAGTAGTTCCTTTTGGGGGTTCATATTTAGAATCCTATACGGTAATCCCAAAAAGGAACTACTATGGAGCCTATGCGTAATTAGCAACCAAAGCCCCCAAGCAGACCGAATTCGTCTCCTGGCTGCAGCACGGGAGGACTCGAAGCAGGCAGCCGGAGCAGCATGGATTGAACCGATTTAATAAATCTTGGGGCCTTAAACATCAAAATAGGGCTGTTGTGCCCTTTATACTATATAAACAGCCCCAAAATAGTATAGGTAATTATTAAGGCCCCTATATTACGCTTAGGACTGGGAGTGCAGGGTTTGTCGTGGGGGCATCCAGACGCGATACATGTTCTCCAGGGAGAAAAAATATCTAAAGGATGGGCTGCTGGGGCTGAAGTAATGTATGGTGAATGTAAACAACGTACTATTTAGCTGCAGGTCAGCAAGCGGTATTATTTTTTCCTTCCATGATAAGTTTCTGTAGCGTTTCGTTCGTTACAGCATGTAAAGCGTGAAGAGTTGAGGCTTGGGGCTTGTTGACTTCCCTTCTAGCCTGTGGGCTCTGTGAGCCTAAACCACAAAACGCTGAACCCTAAACCGAATGTTTTGTGTCAAGGGTGGAGGGTTTAAGGCTGTCGGTGCAGGACCTTCGCCAGCTTAATGCTGCTAAGTCTCGGATTTGCGGTTTAACGGTCCGGCGCTTGAGGCTCTGGTTCAGGTTTGCGCTCAAGGTACAACTATGTAGAGTGAAGTGCGATCGAGAATCCTGAACCCTAAACTGTCCTAAACCCTATTAAACAAAACCCTAATGTAGGAACCTGATTAAGACACCTTGGGCCTTTAATAGGGTTCCTTATATGAATCCTGCTATTTTGGGGTTATAGGCCTAGGGTTTCTTAATCAGGTTGCTACATTAGTTGATTCTGGAATCATCTTGAGATGAATGGGCTTTCAATGTGAGCCATGGCACCTGGGGCAATGCAACCCCATGGCCAACAAACCGCCCTCCCTCGATAAGGATGAAAGTCGGGCGTCGAGGTCCAAAACTTCAGGCCTTGAAGACAGGGCTTGGAGGTTCATAGGTAGTTATAAGTGGGGTTACAAGTCCTGTAATAGGGGTTATACGTATAGTTACCCTACTTCTAACCCTACTTATAACTACCCATGAACCTCCAAGGGGGGGAGATAATCAGGGCTCCTCAGTCAAGGAGTCTCTGATCATACCTCTGTTTTCGCCGTTTTATGCTTCGGCGGCCGTATATCTCCGTAAAGCGTCCGGCCATGACCCTGGACTGGAGGCTCAAAATTTGAGGGCTTATGATATTATGACAGGGTTCGTGGAGGTTTATGGTGCTATTTAGCAGGCTTTTAGGCTTCATGGCGATAGGAGTCCTCCCGTCAGCATTGACGAGTTCATCAAAGCGGAATCAGTTGATGCAAGCAGTACCACCTTCACCTATGTCACACCCGGTATAGAACCCCTAAACCCCTAATCTCCTAAATCCTAAACCCTAAACCCCAAAACTCCTAAACCCCCTAAACCCTAAACCCCCCCAAACCGCTAAATTCTAAACCTCAGAGCTCCCAAACCCAGAGCCCAAAACCCGCAAGACAACGCTGCAAAGAGCCTCCACGGCGATGAGTAGCAACCTGGAGCCGGCGTCGAGTCCATCCTGCGCAAGTTCTGGGCTTTAGGACATAGGATTTAAGGGTTTAGGGCTTATAGGGGTTTAGGGCTCCTTTAACGGGTACTATAAGGGTTCCTTTGCAGGGATCTATAGGGTTTAGGGCTTAGTTTGGGGTGTAGGGGTTTAGGGTTTAGGGTTGGGGGTGCGGGATTGGGGGGTGTGGGTGGGGCGGGCTTTGCCTCAGGGTTCAGCATACATGTCAGTGTATACATGCAAAAACGTATGCATACATTTCGCTTTGTATACACACGCACGTGTGTATGATCTGCATAATTACCTACATTAGGACTGTTGGGATTTAAGAGCCTAGCTTACAACCCTAGGCTATAACCCCGTAATCTTCAACCCTAAGCCGTAAAACCCTAAACGGTAGTGTGCAGCCCTTAACCTTCGAGGTGATTACAGCCACGGGCATGGCCCGGGTGCTCAAGCGATATACGCGCCCTTAATGTGGGGTTGTAACCTGGTGCTTCATGGGGTATGTGGCTACAGGGAAACCCGAAACCGCCTGTCCTGGAACACTAACCACACACCTTCAACCCCTATGGTATAGAAGGGTAAAATAACTAGCTTGGGGGTTTCGGTGGGGTTTATAATGCCAATATCTGCTTGTTCGAACCCTGCAAAACCATAAAACCTGCTAGTAAAACCAAATAAATGCCGCATTGAATCCAATACAACCGGACAGAAACCCTTAACAAAAACCTTTCGTGTCAAAACCCTAGACCCTAAACCCTACAATACCCATATAGTACCTCTTAGAAGAAATAGTACCGGTTGAACTTGTAAAGGAACCCTTAAAGCACCCCTTAAAGGAAGCCTTTGTCTTAACACCTAAACCCTAAAGCCCGGAACCCCGAACCCTAAAACCCCTAAACCCAGAACCCCTCATGAAGAACCCCTAAACGTGCTCTACCTATAGTCTCCATTCGGTTACCTTATAGGATCCTAGTTATATATTTGGTTAAACCCAAAAAAGGAACTACAATGGAGACTATAGGCAAAGTGTTGAAAAGTATCCTTGGCTTCGGCTGTGTAGGCCGAGAAGTCGGGCCGATAGCGAATGGGCCTCGGGACTTCCAAATCTGGGAGTTAGGGCAATGTAGGGGCCTGAATAATTCGAATAGGGTTTTGCGGGGGCTCCTTCTTATAATGATAGTATACCATACCCCCAAACCCTATTCTAATTAATAAGGCATCGGCATTAGGGTTACAGGAGTTAGGGCTATAGGGTTACAGGGAGCTTAAGGGACTTAAGGGTTTAGCTAGGATTTTGGGATAAGGGTCTATACAGGGTTTTAGGGAATGTTTAAGGATTTGGGGTTTGGGATTTACGGCTTTAAGGCTCCTCTGAAGGTTACTGTGCTTCCTTAAAGGGACGCTTTAAAGCTATCGTTGGGTTTTAGGGTTTAGGGTTTGAGACTTTGGTTTTGAGCTCTGGGTTTTGGGTTGCTAGGGTTTCGGGTCTAGAAGCACTGAGGGTTTGGGAGTTGGGAAATTAGGGTTTAAACTTTAGGGTCACTCTAAACCCTCAACCTGAAACCCTTAGGAGCGACCTGCAATCTGAACTTAACACAAGTTATCCAGCTAAAACGATGCATCTGGGGTCTAGGTAGGGCTTACGGCGTTTGGGGTTTGGGAGTTCTGGTGCAGCTACCAGGAGTTTAGGGTTTCCATGGTTTCGGGCTTACCGTTTTGGTGTTTGGAAGTCTGTTTTGGGGGGTCTGAGTATGTATATGTATATACATATACAAACATGCGCACATATCCATTCATTAAGAGTCTAGGGTTTATGATCATTTGGGTCTTAGGCTTTATTTGTGGGCTTTGGGGTTATGGTCGGACTGAGCTTTCTCAGGTTTGGGAGGTTGGGGGTTAGCGTTTTTGGATTCCTCTAGGCTTTACGACAGCTTTAGGTTTACATAGTTCGAGTGTTGGGATTCAGGGCGGTATCGGTATAGGGTTCAAAAGGGCTTATTATCGGACAGTAGAAATTTTCGGGCTTAAGGTTTAGGAGTTTAGGGTTTATGAAGGGCTTTCCACCTCCGCAGTCGCCGGCGTTCGTGCCATCTCCGTAGTACCCACTGTTCTGGTCCCAGGTGCCGTCGTATCCTCCTGATCATGCGTTCCAAGACGGGGAACACCAAGTAAAATTGGCACTGTTGATCTCGCTCTTGAGCGGCCTCCGAATGGCGCCCCCGCCTGCGAGAAACCGCATGCCTTGATCAGTGGATGCGCCTAGAAGGTGGTGCTGTAGCCTACGGCAGTGGACGCTGCACCATCTTGATCTCGGCTGCCGAGGTCGGCCGGCCGGTAGTTGCGTTGGCGACTTGCTCTTCCCGCGTGTGGTAGTTGTCATAGCGGCACCTATCCGCCCAGGGACGTCACGCTAGCAAGTCCAGGCAGAAAGCCCAATACCAGGGCTCTTGCCATAAGGTACTGTAGGGGGGGTGGACAATCATTCATTGTCACCTTGTTATAACCCATATACAATCATCCCATGATATAACCCAAAACCTTATTCCAAGCTATTGAGGCCCCTTGATCATAGAATCCATATAGCAAAGCAAGGATTCACTCGTGAAGCCCCGGGACTACTGGGATCCTTCCCGTGGTAACCCCACCCCCTCCGGGTCTAGGGCGTAGGGTTTAGGAATGTCGGCTGAGGAGGCTTTCAGGGCTTCAAGACTTACCTGAACCCTGCGAAATCTACCTGCTTTTAGGGTTCCTTATCATGATGCCTTACATTTGAGTCAAGGAAAGGAGATTTGGGGGGCTCAGCAATTGGCATGGATTCCCCTAAACCCTAAACCCTGAACCGTTCGAGTTTTGGCGGGTTGTGATGATTTCGGACTCACCTTGAGCAAGGACATGGGATCTGGCTCCACCCCAACCCAAAGGAACCATGCCTTGAAACACTTAAGTTGAAAACAAGGGTTTAGGGTTTAGGGAGTAGACTCCATCATCGTATACCATAACTGTAGTAGCTCAGAAGAGCCGCGTTAAACATCATACACACCCCATGAGACCCAAACTAAGCCCGGAAGTAGACCTACACCATAAGCCCAAAAGCCTAATGTAAGCCTAAACTGTAAACCCCAAACCCTCAACGAAACCCTAAACCCTAAACTATAAACCCTGAACCAAACCGAAAACCCCACGCAAACCCTCCGCAAATTCGACACAGACCGTCTCTGGGCTATCCCACGTCAATCGAGTGGCGGTGGACTTGCCGCCTGCCCGAGGTACGTTTGGATCCTAAGAGGTTCAGGGGTGGTTTAGGGTTTAATGAGGTTTAGGGGTTTAAGGGGGTTTGGGGTTTAGGGTTCAATAAGGTTTAGGGGTTTAGGGTGTAAATGAGGCTTAGGGGTTTAGAGTTTAGAGATGGTTAAGGTGTTTCGGTCTGGTGAGGTTTCGGGGCTTAGGCTTCAGGGATGGTGTGGGGGGTTTAGGGTTTAATGAGGTTTACGGGTTCAGGGTGTATGGTTTAATGGGGTTTTGGGGTTCGGGGATGGTTTAAGCTTTATGGTTTAATGAGGTTTAAGGGCTTAGGCCTTAGAGTTTTGGAGGCTCTTTATGGATGCTGGACGACGAAGTTCAGGAGACCCCAAGCCGACCCCATTGGGGGTGACCCACCTTCTCGAAGATCCTTGAGTAGCCCTAGCCTCTTATTATGGAGCCCATGACAGCAGCCGGGGAAAAGCCCCTCGATGACACCTGAAGCCCTCAAAAAATCATTCCAAAGACATCACTCATTTTATCGGATCCTTTCGGAGTCGTCTCCACAGAGTCAGAGAAGCTTGCAGGAGCCGGATCATTGAACTCAATCTGGAGTTAAGGTAACCAGTAGTGCAACACTTAAAGTACTATCACGGGTCACTCGGGCTCCGGCTGCCTGGCACTTCATGCGCCCCGACCGCGCCGGCCACGCTTGGCTTTCGGCTCGACTGCACTAGTGGAGCTACCGGCCCGGCCCCTGCTACCGGTTCGGCGTGTCTTGACTGCATCCGCCTTCGGCGGATTTGGATTTGGAACAGATTCAGAATCAGAAGGCATTGAATAACGAGGTGTAGCAGGGCTGGGGATCGTAGCCGGAGCTGCCCGCTTGCGAGGAGCAGGGGATGCATCAGCACTAGCAGCAGCGGTTCCAGGAGGCGTCTTGTAACCGGTGGCCAAGTCAAAAGTGGCCACCACTTCCAAAATCTCATCCATCGTCGGCCTTGGTTATGGGTCCCAGAAGAGGCTCAGGATTCTGATTTTGGAATGCTAGGGCTTAAGAATCGGGTTTTCAGGTTTTAAGTAGTTGGCTTAAGTTTAAGGGTCCAGTTCAGGGCCTGAGGCGGTACAGTCAGCCAACAGTGCAAGCTGACAGCTCAGCTGACAGGGTTTTGGATAGAGGGTTGAGGGTTTGTCGTCTGGGAGCCAGTGAGTGGCCAGTGACAGTGCTTCGATCCATGATGCCACGTGCTCTCCACTGGTCCACATCCCGGAATCCCTGAACCTTGAACTATCTATAGTCTCAAATTGTGATACCGTTTTTGGAATTATGAGCTACCTTCTAGAATCTTGGCTAGATACTACTGATTCTGCAAACGCTGAGCCCCTGGCTCTGTCTGAAAATCAGCGAGCACACGAGTCCTGCGCACCTCCTTCCAGCATGCATCCACGCAGTCTTTCAGGGCATCCGCTTCAGAGAGCTGGCGCCGTGGACCATGCCACGTGGCTGCATGTGACCACTGCCGACCTGGGCTAATGGACTGGGGGTGAGGGTCGGGCACAGCTAGTATGACTAGGATTGACGAAGGGTTATTCTTTGAGAGGGATTTCTGATTTCAAGGGTTCTTTCGGGTCCGTTAGCCGGTCACTAAATTGCAGACAAATTACTGAACAGAGCAAGTCGGTCCATGTAAGCGAAAGCTACTTTGACTTTAGACTTTAACTTTCGGGCTTCGGGTTTAAGATTTAAAGTAAAGTTTCGGGTTGGGATACTCGTCAAATTCTGACCTGATTCATGATTCAGTCGATTCGGTCTTATTATTGTAATAAATCGGCAATTGGATCAGGGTAGAGTCTACGGTACGGTTTACGGCATCAATTTTAATTCTAGTCTAAGAGTCTCGTCTTAGTCTAGGACTTACGGTATTACGGCTACGGGTTTGTCCTGTCAGTCAGTGTCCTGTCCGGCTGTCTGTCTGTCTGTCTGTCAGACAGTCAGGTCACAGGTCGTCCAGGTTTAATGTAACAACAGTGCAAGCTTCAAGGTCCAGGTCACTGCCAGGGCCACTGCTTAGCTGCTTGTCAACGCACCCCAAATAATCAGTCACAAATCCTAGACCCTGACTCTGACACACTATTTTGTGAATGTGACTGTCTATGATAGACAGCGTCAGACAGACAGACAGCAGCAGACAAAAATCGACCATAAATAAAGCAAAACTCAAAACCCTTACGTACTGCTAACCCCAAACAAAGACTAAGGAATGAAGAACCGCATCAGGCGTCTATTAATAATTATTAATACCAGAAGAGGGTTTAGGGTTTAGGGTTTAGGGTATAAGTTAGGGTCCCAGGGTTTAGGGTTTAGGCAAATCAAAAAGGAATTGTCTTGTCGAATGTAGACGAGAAGCCGCTGACTCCATCGATAATGTAGCACTGGTACCGTTTCAATACCGGGTGTCGGCTGAACCTGCAGCTGAAGTTTTCGCCGAAAGGGAGGAGCTTGCTCAGTGCCTTCGGGGTCTCGTATGCCGGTGAGGCATGGACTGCCTGCATGTCAGCACGAGCTGCACGCGTCTCCTTGAGCTTGGCTTCGTCAGCTGCCACGGCTGCCAGCTTGCAAAAGTGCGGCTGATCTGTCGGGTCCAAGCTTTTGAAAGCAGAGACGAGCTCAGCGGCATGGGGGGATCCCTTACCCTGGCGGTCCCATTGTTGCCCCATGAGGGTGTTGAGCATCTGCTCCCGGTCGGCCTTTGCCAGTGATTCACCGAACATAAACGTCAACAGCGAATTCGCCAGGTCCTTCTTGATCACACCGCCCTTCTTTCCTGAGCCGCATCCTTTTGCAGGGAGCGGAAAGTGAAAGTGAGCTTGCAGCTCTCTGAGCTGCTTGACAGACAAGAACACTCCTGCCCGCAGCGCTGCAGGCAGTGGCTCTTGTGGTGGCCCCGTCTTTTGCAAAACGATGCTGAACCCCCTGAGATCCGGTGGGACAAACAGTGGGTGGATCAGTTTCACTTGGTGTCGCAGCCAGTCGCACTGGTCAAGCTTGCTGTTGAACAGCCAGATTGGCGAGCAGTGGGCAGCATCGAGATCCACAGTAAAGAAGGTCTCGGCTCACGTTGCGGTGTTCAAGACTAAGACTACACAGGGTTTGTGTCGACTTGTAGTCTAATTAATTCAGAGTATCACTAGAAATCTCAGAGTCAGAATCAGGAGTCGTCGAGCACCCAGGGTGACGAATCGGATGAGATTAATAAAGAAGAGCTCCTTAACAAAAAAACTCAGATCAGACAACCAGTTGCAAAGGATCTGACCAAGCAGCAGTCGAAGGATCGTGTGGGGACACGTGCTCACGCATCCTCGCAGCCAGCGCTCCATACTTCCGGAATCCCAACGAGAGGACGACGAGCCCTGCATCCCGTCTGCTGACAAACACACCGCCCTTCATNGCTCACGCATCCTCGCAGCCAGCGCTCCATACTTCCGGAATCCCAACGAGAGGACGACGAGCCCTGCATCCCGTCTGCTGACAAACACACCGCCCTTCATCAGGAAGATGCCTCAATGCCAGTGCGAACAGTGAACTCCCCAAGCAAATTTAGGCTTTGCCCCGCCCGTGTAAAATCTTACTTCGTAACTTTAATTAGTAGTATAATTGGGAATTTAAAGAAGATTCGTACAGTGCGTTACAGTACAGTTGGGTGATGCATTAATAAACTTTGGTGTTCGGCCTTGTTTAACAATTTCAGCTCAGTTCAGCGATTCTTATTTAATTAGGCCACGGTGTAAAATAGCATAACAATCCTATGGGTCCCTGACACCCTAGAATTCTTAGAACGTGAACAACAAGGAACCAGGAACGGCAGACAGACATATAAACGGGTGTCAGTGACACAGTGACACGGGACCCCAGTCAACGTTGTAGTGTAGACTCCTCAGACTAGACTTAGACTGGGATAGAGACGACAACAACCCTAAATAATTCATAAGGTGGCCGAATGAACAGGTCGACCCCGCACCTACTAACATGCAGCAGTTAGTTGGCAATGCCTGCCCCCTATGGTCCGTACTACGATTGATTATCTGATTAGGCAATAATAGTGAGTCAAAATCAAAAGTCGCCAAAACTGGGCCAAAACATTCAACCCAAGCAATCAAACCAATCTACCCATCGATCAGCCAGTTAACCTACCCTGGTCCCTAGCATGTTGTATTGATAATTCCAGCCTGCCCAAGCCAAGGCGACGCCTTTGAATCCATCCTGCGCTGCATTTGCGATCCAGCTCGTGGCCGCAGCAGCGGCTTGATTCGATGCTGTACCAGCTTTCTTTGCAGTCGGCAATTTGACATTCACCAATGACCTGCGAAGTTCACTGTCGAGTTGCTTGGTGTTGGCGGCTCGGAAGGCTTTTCCATACAAACCTTTGAGTCCGGGTTCGCCGTCACTGCTGCCCTGCGCCATAAGCCGCTGAAACCTTGAATGATCATCCAAAGACGTCCGTAGCCGCGGCCAGTCTGTTCCCCGATTCAGCGTGCTGCAGTAAAAGTACCGGGTCCACCTGGCTCAGGACCGGACTGGCTGACGAAGATTCCATTTGAGGCCAGATGGAGGGCTGTTGTTGATTGTTGTAACTAGTAAAGGTGTCCAACAATCGTTTCTATTCGCATCTAGTTCTAATGAATGATGTTGCAATACTACTACTACTCAGGGCTAGTATTCAATATTGGTATTAGCCTGACAGTAACAAGTCAATGATGAGGCAATGTCAGCAGGTAGTCTTAGTATTAGTGTTGGACTCTTAGACTCCACATAGTGGCTTAGGCTTTGGTCAGATCATTGGCAATTGGAATCATGACAGAATCTACCCCGGCAGCATTGTGTGCAGCATGACGCCTCATGACACTGATAGTTAGTCAGTGACGACATTACATTGTGACAGAATCTACTCCAGTCTTCAGGTAGTAGTCTGAGTGGGCCTACCCAAGCCCACGATAATGAGGCCTAAGGCCGACAGTAAGATTTAAGTAGATGAATTATTATGGAAGCGTTGACAGCCCTGGCCCATGCCCCTTGACTGACTTTTGACTTGAGTCAACCGGACCAAACCGATAAAAGCCTTCTATGTTGTACACAAAGACTAAGAAAGTCGGTGATGTTGGCGATTCTTACTTATATTGACGAGGCTTGACAGACAATAGTGACAAGTTTGATTGAGAATACGAATACTAGGAAGAGTCATAATTAAGGACAATCTCAGTAATTCAATTACTGAACTGACTTGTCAGGTATCGCTGAGCCCGGCGCGACACTGGATCTTGGATGCACATGTCTGCTAAAGCCTACAATTACAATACTAGAGCTCGAATCTAATCCCCTAATACCCCCAAAAAGCCGCACGTAGAACCCCCTACCAATCAAGTCCTTTCACAGCGCCAGCTCCAGGATGCAACCATTGAACCCTGCATCAATGCCTTGTGAAACTGTGAACTAACTAGCTATTACAGGCAGTACTGTTACAGAGCCCTTCGACAGCCCAAACTTCATTCATAAATATTCTTTCATCCTGAATCACAATATCAAACAACAGTTACAATCGGTACTTCTAAATTCCCTATATTATAATATTATAATATTGACTGATTTTCTGATACACTGATAATATCTGATAGTACGGCAATAATGTTCCCTGCAACACACGGCACCCCCAAACCTAAGCCTCAACCCTGGGAAGCCGAAAAGCCTTTAGCTAGTCAGGTTTAGTATTTCAATTTTAATAACTAAGATTAGTCTTAGTATTAGTACCAAGCGGCCATTGGCTTATTATTATGGTTGCTACTTTAGTTTAGTCTAGTCTAGTCTACGGCCTGCCACTGACTGATTCAGCATACAATGACAGTGACAATTTGACATTGATAAGTGTCGAATTATCATTATAGTTACCTCGGGGTGGTTGGAAGAATCTGACGAGCCTCCGGATGCTGCTGGATTACAGGGGTTAGGGTTAATAATTTTATTAATTATGTTTAACTGTTTTACAAGCTTAAGCTGTGTAGTATTTCAGTATTCAGTATGGGGCTTTAAATTTAGGCTTGGCGGACCTGAGTCACTGAGGCACTCAGAGTGTCACGGCAGGCAGAAGTCGGTCCGGGCCGGGGTCCCGGTGCCAAAAGTAAGAGGTGTATCAGGGTAACAGGTGACAGTACGGTACTGACTGTACTAGTGCTGTACGGCAGTGAGTCGAGTAGCAATGACATTCCGTCAAGCACAATACTTGATACAGACAAATTAAAGCTTTGGAATATCTCATAATGAGAAAACTTATTATTATTACTTATTAATTAGGCACGAGACTAGACTAGTAGTTCAAAGGTTTAGCAGTTTCGTCAAAGGAGTTTTAAATAATGGCTGTCAGGCAGCCAGTAGTGTGTGGTCGCTTTGTTATTTATTACACTGTTCTTTAGTAAAGACTAAGGACTAAGGACCTAAGGAGTCGCTCGCACTATGTTTGGAGTGATGTTACACTTAGACTGACTTACACAGTCGACAGCACCCAGTGGAAATGTAACTAATGATTGGGCTTATGAACCTTAGCATTAGCAAGTGCCCAGCCACTTGTTCATCGCAACTGGCAGATTGGAGGCACATGCAATAGACGCCAGATGCGCAAACAAATCTTCGAGCTCGTACTTGGTTTGGGCTGGGCCTGCAAACAGGCAGCGCGCCGTCTCTTGCACACGCGCATGGGACACTTTCCAGCCGGCGGCCGTGCATTCGAGCATCGCCTCCCGTGACACTTGAAGGCGATTCCACCCCAAGTCGCGGAGCACCAGGGTGAGTGCACTCCTCTCGCCGGGGCTCAGCTTTGAGTCGCTCGCCGAGGCTCGTTCCGCTGCCAGTACAGCATTCCAAGTATCGCGTTGCTCGTGGAGCAGCTTCTGTGCCAGGCTGTTCGGGCCGATGTCGGGGCTCAGCGCAATCGCTAGAGCACAAGGTTGGATGGTCGAAAATTGTATCTGGCTCCAACATCTCGCAGAGGCCAGCTCCACAAGAAGCTTCCAGAAGGTGTCCACCAGTTCAGCTTCCTCGAGAAACCAGGGCTCGCCTGCCAAAACATCATCCTCCTCGAGGATGGCTGTTGATGCAGACGTCGTCACATTGAACTGTTGCAGTGCTTCCGGTTGGTGGATCAGCTGCAGCGTCTCGCGGACCGTGTCGAACCAGCCGGCTGCGGCCCGGGAGGCCTGAAACTTCATGGTGGATTCCTGCCAGGCAGCAGCTGGGCTACGCCCGGAAATGAATGATTCTTCAATAATGACACTGGTGATCGTGGTCGTGGTTGTGGCAGCGGTATCGTGGTAGTGGTGGGTGGTGGTAGCGGTACCGGTAGCGGTGGTGGTGGTGGTGGTGGTGGTGGTGGTGGTCGGTGGTCGGTTGGTGGGTGGTGCGTGGTGTTGGGTGGTGGTAGGTGATAGATGGGGGTGGTGCGTGGTGTTACTGGGTGGTGGTAGGTGATAGATGGTGGGGGTAGGTGGTCGGTGGAAGTGGCAGTGGTGGTGGCAGTAGTAGCAGTAGTAACTTAGGTAGTGGTAGTGGAGGTAGTGGCAGTACTGGTACTGGCCCCTGGCAGTGGCAGTGGTAGTGGTAATGGTAGCCGTCGTCGTAACACGAGCAGAAGCAGGTGCAGGGGTTGGCTTAGCTTGGACCGGAGTTGGGCTAGGAGTGGCAGTCGCAACAATTCAGTTCAATTTGTCAATAGCATCAACAGAACAAAAACAACTACAACCACACCAATAGCCACGACTCACAACCGCAGCAGCGACAACCGCAGCAGTTGCAGCTACAACGGCAACAACAACAACTACCGTATCCTAGGAAAAAAAGGATGATGAATCTAGGCTACGTGTCGTGCTGAGTATGTGTTTAGCGAAGGGATGATGGCTCATAATATGGCAGTTCATCGGTTGAAATCAGAATTTGGGCTCGTAGTCACAGACGTGAACCACACATGCCGAAGCCTTGAAGTTGAAGCCTTCGCCTGAGGTCCTATGCTAGCCAGCGGCCAGTAACCTTTCAAGGCCGTCTGCGATAAGAAGGATATGTCAACAGTAATTAATAAATTAATTGGGGGCTTACATTGCAATTCCCAATTGTTACATCTCAGGCTGAAACTGAATAGTCAATAGTAACACTACCGTTGCTGGCGTTGGCCGACTGACTGACATGTTGGGCCCAGCATTCGTATTCATCCCGAGCAGAGTAAGTAAGTCATGACAGCAATGTATTTCCCACCTGGCTCTTCTGATCCACCAATGACTTGTGGTAGGACTGTCGGACAGGCCTGCAGGCGGTGCTGACCAGTCGCATTTGCCGTTGCAGGGTCCGGTCGGCATAGAAATGCGAACACAAGTGCATCGTGTTAGCAAAGTTCTCGCGCAGCTTCTGTAGCTCGGATTTCGTCTTCGGCGCCTCGGTCTTGCCAGCAGCAGGTGCTGCCTCATCCCCGGCAGCATCTTCGTCGTCGCCGCCGTCATCTTCGCCGTCGCCCACATCGTCGTCCACATTGGCTTCCTTGGGTATGCAAACGGTGCAAAGCCCTAAACCTCAACAAACCTCTGAATTTAATGGTCCCTTAATCCCCTTAAAGCCTTACTGTACTTACTTCAACCCCAGGCCCTAAATAAATATCTGCTGCAGGGTCGTTAATCGTTCAGAGTTCACGGTTTGCAAGTGGGCCCTACGGCTAAGGATGAGTTTCGGTTTCTGAGTCGGAAATCAGAAAGTACTCGGGTTCATGACTGGACAGCTCAGCTCCTGCTGGGGCTTTGAGTTAGGCTACTTAGAAGAGGATTGATTTGACTTGTATTTACTGTTCGAAGTCAGTTCAGTTGACAAATAAATACTATTGTCGCATGAGGCTCGGGCTCGGACCACGACCAAATCATAATCGGGATTACTGCCTACGACTTGACGACAGTGACAGTTGACAGTGGAGCTTAGACTTATTAACCTTAAGGGCATTATTATTACTGAGTAACTAAATAAATAAATTATAGTCATAGTAGTACTTTTACTTATATTAGTACATAGGGGTCCAGGGGTTTAAGGATTATTGAGGTGTAGCTAGTAATTTAAGTTTAAATATTAAAGTTAATAATTTAAATTAAGTTACTGAGGTGTAGCTAGTAATTTAAGTTTAAATATTAAAGTTAATAATTTAAATTAAGTTACTTAAGACTTTAAGACTTAGTTAACTTACACTTACTTACTTGACTTAGTCTAATTAGTTAGTTAGTATTTAGTAGTTAGTACTGTTTTAATAGGGGTGTTGGCGTATTTAGGGCTTTAGTCAGTAACCAATATCAAATACAATTATCCTGGAAGGTTCCCGTCAATGCCGTTGCCGGTATGAATCTGAATATCTGAACGACTAATACCTCCCATTCCCCGAGTCTGTCAGGGATTGAAGCGAGTGGTTGCAGGCTCTTAAGTTGATACGGGGCCACGTGAATCACTGCGGTCTGAATCTATTCTATACGGCCTAACCCACCTGATACCATAATAATCATCAGCAGACCATTGACCATACCCGTTTGGTAGAAGTCTGTATCTTTCCCACTGGAGTACGGACTGTCTGTCTGTTGCTGACGCCCAGTCACACAGTCTCACAATAAGTAGACATGCAATACTGTTAATATTACACACATGCAATGCACACTGACAGTGACGAAGACTCTAGGCCACACACACATAGTCTGTACCATAGTGATGCACACGCACATACACTGACACTGGTGACACTGTCACACGTCGCCACTGACACTGTCAGTCACTGGCTGCTGATTGTCAATTGTCTTACAGGGTTCAAGGGCTTATAGGGTTTGGGGTGTCTAAGCCTTAGTCTTAGACTTAGTCTGAGTTACTGACTTGGCGCCCGAGGGATTTTGGGTTTATTTAATATTAATTTAAAATATTTAATCATGAAATATTATTATTATTAATTATATTATATTATTATTTATTTATTAATTGGTGTTTAGGATTTAAGGGGTTTTGGGTGTTCCTGGAGCTAAGACTCTAAGACTAAGACTAGAGTCCAGAGTATTATTATAGGGCTTGTGGCTTGGGGAATTAGTAGTAGGGACTGGGGTTGAAGTTAAAATTCGTAAATTAGGGCTTTAAGGGACCATTCAGGGTTGTTGAAAATTTAGGGCTTAGTCTATCAGTGTTACTTAGACAGACTTAATTAATTTAGGGGTCCAGGGATTTAAGAATTAAGGGTTTGGGGTGGACCTCACTCGACCTCGACCTCCGACAGTTAATCCCAAGATAATCAGACAAACTGAGCTGAGGTGAACCACTGAAAAGGCCAGCGGCGCCTGCATTGATGAGGTGTCGGAGGGCATGGTCCAGGACCGTGGAGAGAAGAGTCCAATTATCACACAGATAGTCCATGGAATCCAGGGCCGCAAACCACGATTTGGTTTTCACCTGCAAATTCAAAGGTTTGTGCTGCTCGTTGTGGGAGGTGAGCAGTAAGTGTGCAACTGTCTTAGGGATATTTGAAGTTAGACTGCGCACATATTACAGTATTACATGCCGTCCGTCAGAATGCCGACGATTCTATGTTTCCATGTGTATAGTTACGTTGTGGACTCCGACCAGGGACCGTTCTACGATGGCCCAGACGATTCGGTTAGTCGTCCTAGTAATTTCATATAATTAAGAGTCATTATTGCATTATTATTGCAGCTACGAGAATAGTCAGGATATTAACAGTCAGACAGTCAGCCACTATTGACAATTGACTATGTTACAATGTAGGTGTCTCTTGCAGGCACGGCATGACTTGGGCCACTTGTCAAATGCAGTTAGAGTAAGCTATAAGCAGTCGTCCCGGTACTAACTGCAACGACGATGTGTAAATAAAAGACACGATCATAACTACCACACCAATTTATTTCCGGAGTTGTCAGGATTAGACCGGAGTTCTGACCAGTCTGTTTATCATTACTGACTCTACTAGTCACGAAATAATTATGCCAAGACGGCTTCAGTTAAGGTTTAGGGCTGATTAAATGATTAGTTTTATTAATTCTCGAATCGTCGATTCGAGGGCAGCGTGCGGCTTGACGTGCATTGCATCAAATGTACCGTCCCTGGTCTATTATTACTACGGCTATAGTATAACATTAATAATTATAATTACTATTATTTATTATTTCTCCGGCTGCAGGACTCAAGTTAATACTCTGCAAAACTATGGTTGACAAATTGATTGAGAAAGTTCCACACGATGAGATGACGAAGGATTGAGCCACTGAGGCCAAGACGAAGGGAGGCAGGTTGTTCACTGCTGCCAGATTCGGGATGTCAGAGGGGTGCTCTGGCAAAAGCAGTCCTTCGGACTCGTCTTCAGGAGCCACAGAAGAAGCCCGATCCTCCATCATCTGTTCAAGCAGTTCTGTGAATGCAGTCTCTGACATCCGAGACAAACTTTCGGCCGCTTCTTTCAAAGTCCAAGCATTCTGCCCACCTGAATACGGGCCGTGTGCTGTGTTCGATAGAACTCCTGATAGAAGAAGGGTGTGCTGGAGACCAGCACGCCGCACGGAATTCCGACAGTCGTTCCATAGACTGTGCGTCGACTCAGGCTGTATAAACAGCCGCAATCCCAGCTCGTGCCCTAGAACGAACATTGTCTTGAAGGGGAGGGCTTCTTCATCTGCGACCTGACTAAGTATTTAATTATTCTAACATCCATAATTTGGCTAAGCAAAACCTAGTCGTTTCCCCTCACACACACACACACACCAAACCGTGGGCCTACTGAGTTTCATGCTACCGCTGCTGCTGCTACTACTACTACTACTACTAGTGCTGCTGCTGCTGCTACTGCTACTACTACTACTACTCCCATTTACTAGTAGTAGTAGTAGTAGCAGTAGCAGTAGCAGTAGCAGTATTTTGTCCTTCCTCCTCCTCCTCCTCCTCCTACTACTACTACTATGATGACTACGACTGCTACTGCTAATACTACTACTACTGCTACTACTACTACTAATTCTACTACTACTACTACCACTACTCTGAAAGTGCACCTAAGCTACGCCTGCAATACTTGCTTATAATAACTCGATCAGGTCTTTAATTAAAGAAAGCCGACCCATGCCGGTCAGGATGCCATCGTAAGCAGCGGGCGCTGCCGAACGTCTGCAGGGCAAAGGCCTTCATCTGGCGTGGCCAGAACTTCTCCCGCACTTTCCAAGGGCAGAAGTCTTCGGTCAGGCTTCCTGGGTGATAGTTAAGTCCACGAGTCTCGTGTCGCTTATTTCGTTGAATCTAGTACAATGGGGTCTGATACCAATGTCTTCCTTAGGATTAAATTTAAGTGATTAGTGATTCTGATGCAGGTCCACTTATGTTGTCAAGGTAGTTGTGTAAAAGTTAGACTAAAAGCGGGATCAATCAAGTCCACTAATGTTTAGTGCTTGTTTTGTCTGTTTAGCAGGTTCTCTTAGTCATTACTCGCCGACGTACTAGCAATTGATAATCACTTGTTAACTCTTATTATTTGTGTAAAGCTATTCGTGGGACTAGAATAGTAGTAGAATGGATGCATTTAGGTCACCTTTACTAGTATTCGTACTCCTGGCCTGGTAATCGGTAAAGATAAAAAAAATAAGAATAGTAATAATAATAATAATATAACAAATAACTTTGAGCACTGATAAATGAGTCGAGGCCCAAGTCACAGCCGAGTTTTTAGCTTGAGTGATTCATTAAACTGTTCTCAGCGACGAGAGTGACAAATATGGTAGCAAGTGTTTATTGCTCTTGCAGTAGGCCGCTTCAGATTCATGTCATCAATATAATGAAACCATTAGAGCATGCTTTGATTCAGAATTCTAGAATCCTAGAACTCGTTTCGACCTCAGTTGTCAGAGACCCCGTCAATCCAAGAAGCCTTATCCCGCGCTATTTAAAATGCAGCCCTGGGGGCCCTGACTCCTGGGACCGGAAGGGTATACTCTGAGGTGGGCTATTATTTATTTATTTATGATTCTGAATATCCCAGGGAACAGTAATAATCAGATTCTCAGAACCTCAAACTAAACTCTCATAGCCACACATCGGCTGACCCATTGGCATTGTTACAGTACTACACTACGAAGATCCTTTAAGATGAGCTGCACTCGCACTGACACTGACTGAACACCAGTCGACCATGAACCAATCGATCCAAGTTTAAGTTAGCAAGGGCCCGGCGACTCGGCGACCGACCGTCCGACCGACCGACCGACCGAGCGACTCATTCCCGACTCCCTGCGCCGTAGACAGAGGAGCTTCGCAAGTTAGGACGAGTAACAGACAATAATTATTATAATGTAGTCTGTAATACTGTAAGACCAAATTAATTAATATTCAATCAATTTTTTGACATGATTCAACGACAGCAAGCCTCTGCCCCACACGAGGTCCAGGTTGCCGTTCAGAGCTTGCGCCAGTACCTGTGGGAATCAATCTCAACCACCAGGCTCAGGTTATATAGCACCAGTCAGTCAGATTAAGTCTTAGTAATTTATACTAACAACAATGAAATTCACAACAACAGCTAGATTGTTTTGGGACACTGTTTGCCATGAGCAGTTCGACCTTTGCTGCAGGGCCTGTCAACCAACAATAATCTTAACAGCATTGGATAATTGCGAACGTAGCGCAGGGACGTGCTCAGGACTGATTCTACTTAGTTTGGGCACAGCTAGCAACTGATTCAGCAGACAAGGCCGAGCCTGGTTTAGTTTAATGCAGCTCAGGCACCAGCATGCCTCGAATTGTCTTGCGCTCGCGGACCGGAATGTCGGCGGGCGGATCAAGATCGTGGCGGTCACCGAGATTCCTTGGATTTAATTAATGGAAACATATGTTGAACTACTACTACTACTACTACTACTACTACTACGACTACTACTACTACTTTACTACTACTACTACTTCTACTTCTTCGACCACTACTTCTACTACTACTTCTAATCTACTACTGCTTCTACTACTACTACTACTACTACGACTTACTACTACTACTACTACCACTACTACTACTACTACTACCACCACCACCACAACCACCACCACCACTACTAGTACTACTACTACTCCTACTCCTACTCCTACTCCTACTCCTACTACTACTACTACTACTACTACTACTACTACTACTACTACTACTACTACTACTACTACTACTACTACTATTTATAATATTTATCATCAATGCAATGACAAGTATTAACCTATACTGACTAAACCCCACTATACTATAACCACCATCTGCGACTAACGTATCCAGGCCGCAACTGCGACCCGGCTTAGTGTGCTCAGGTCTAGTCTAAGGCTGGCTGTTTGAGCTCGGTATCGTATCATCGGGTAATCTGAATTTCTGAATCTTGTAGTGGAACCAGTAGGAATAATAGCGTAAGAACGACCGACGAGTCTGACAGATGGCAGCAGAGAGATGTGCAGACACTGTCGTTAGAACGGCATGATTTTCTTTCGTGCTAATGACTAATGACGACATGAGTCATACCAGGTCCTGTGTATTCTACGATGTTGTAAGCACATCATTAACTTAAAATATTACTGATATTTGCTGGTCTGTCTTTTATTTTAGTGACTAAGGCAAGGGATGGGCGCAATAATCTTGGAACTTACATTACAATTGACAGTAGTCTCTCTGGCAGGCAACATACATTGCATCATATAATAAATATATCCTAAGTCAAGTCGAGTAAAGGGCGTCCGAGAGCCTGGCATCCGAATAATGAGACCTAAGGTTTCCATTGAACCCAGCTCAATACGAATAATGCATTGCAAGTACTAGAACTTTATCGGTTCAAAGGTGTCACCATTCAATTAAATTCAAGTTTGGGCACCGCCCAGAACCCTCATCATTTTAACTCGTTCACTCGATGGATTTTGGGGTGGACTCGAGCTCTTATGGGCCAATGGCTAATAATGGGGCCCAGGAAGACTTTGGATTTCGGAATTCCCATCATTGATTGAAACATATATCTGACGTCACTGCTCAGTCCCTGAGTTCAATTCGATGCAAGGCCCAAGGCCCTGAAGCTCCCCCAAATAATAATATAATAAGGCCCTCAGAGAACCCTGATATCCGAAAGAAAACCCTGAAAGTCCTTATTAATCGAAGATGTCAACTAACCCCCCTGGCCCTAAGCCCAAAACCCAAAACCCTAAAACATTACAGTGCCATTGGTTGTCCCAAATTCAGACAGACTCTCTGTCTGTCTAAGGCTGAGTTTTCTGAATTAATAAAGCCCGAAAGCCCGGGGGAAGCCCTCGAGCCCGGGGTCCGGGGTTTCGAAACCTTTAGGGCCTTATTTAGGACTTATGATGATGATGACGAGACGGTCAGACGGTTATTAGGGTTTAAAATAATATAGTTCTCAGGGTTTCTGATTTCTAGAGCCTGTAATAGTATTAGTAAGTAGTAATTAGGGTTTATCATTATCGGGCTTATGTTATGGTTACCTGATTACTGGTTGAGGGGCTCAAATTAGGGCCAGGGTCGGGTCGGCTTAAATTATTAAGTTAGGACCGGCAAAGACTAGACCAGTGCACGAGCCTCCAGCCCCGGCAACGAGCACTGTGTTGAAGATTTTTATTGGGGGGTCCCCGACTCTTCAAGTCTTAATTAATATACTAATCCCTAACCCTAAACCTGAAGACTAAGACTGAACCCGAACCCGTATCCTCCAGTTGTATCAAAAGCTGCTGAACTGAAACTGAACCTTCGATATCACTGCTGACCATATTAATACAACCAGAGGCATGGCACGGCTGCGCTAGCTGGCCCTCGAGCGCTGCTATGTTGGAGACTACCTGGGCGAAGCTTGTGCCACGCCGGGATTATGGCTCCGGGGTTCATTAATTAATCATCATACGTCACTGGCTATTAGATATACATCTAGTTATATATATATACTCACATAATACTGTAATAATACTAAGTAGTCTTGGGACATGAGTCATTTCAACACAATGTCATACTGTAGCTACATTGTCACTGTTACAAAAATAGACGACACGTACAGGCCTGACCGACTGTGGCGATCTAGCATAACAAATACACTCTAGCGCCGAGGGCCCCAGGTTAATTGCATAATAATGTTACAATGTTGCCACAATTCACACTTATGTCGTGTCAACTGTCTATTATCAGCTCATCAGACACTGGGCTACGGTCTGAGATCATTGAGTCAGTCTGAGATTCCTGAGATCAGGTTGTTGAATCTGAATCATCTGCTGAGAGTTCAGTTTAAAGCTTCAGGGGTCCAGTCCGTCCAGGAGTCCAGGGTCAGGAATGAATCAGGATCCAGGAGGCTTTCGGCTTGAACTATTATGGAATCGGCATAAGACTCATAATACAAGTAATAATACAACACAAGTACTATTATATTGCCACTTGGATTAGCCTAGCGGTCGGTAGCTAAGAATCAGAACAGTTTGATAACTAAGAAGTCAGTCATCTAAAGAATCTAGTAAAGTCTTAAAGTTACAATTTAAAAAATCATTTATTATAAACTGACTGACTTCTTGGTTATCAAATTAATTAAATCTTCTGATTCTGAACCCTAAACCTGTACAGTAAGTCAACCTTTGACACTGACAGCTGATGAACTGCGCGAGTAGCCAGTCTACATTCAGGGTACACAACGATTCCAGGCCAGGTCACTGAGTCACGGTCTGGGGTCACAGGCTGACAGGCCAGGCCAGGGTCCAGCCACATAATCGCGTAGAGGTTTACCGGTTGCCTAAATTACCTTAACTCAATCGTCAATAGTATACAGTCCTTTAAAACCCAATGCTAATTTAATTGCCTTGCCGGATGCCTGCCAAAGCCTAAAAGCTTAATCCTAAATGGAAGCCCTGGCCCTTGTCTAAACCATCGTAAACTTTTAACCCCAGTGGCACTGTCGCACATGTCACTCTGGGAGTAACTTTTCTTGCAAGCCGGTAGCTGCTTCAGGCTGCTGCCAAAGTACTGCAATTGCAAGGCAGTCTGGAACTAGAGTTTGTGCAGTGTCTCTGCACTCAAAATTATAAATTTCTGACAGATCGAGTACACGCGTTGACTGCAAAATGAAGCTCGAAATGACCCCGACAAGAATAACTAATAACAGCAACAACAAGCTAAACGTTGCTTGGGGTTGTACATGGCGGCTGGTGACCTGGGTCCTGAACTTCTGCTCAGCCATAACACCGAGAACATCGGGCGTGCACCGGCTACGCCAATCGTCTTGCTGCTTGTGTCAAGTGCTGCTCAGACTCAGAACTCTGTACTCAGAGGGTACAGGACTTAAGGAGGCTAACAACACTATTATAGACTCAGGTTTTATACTTAAGCAACAGTGTAATTTTACATTTTCGTTTAAGTAACACACAGGCATTCTTCTAGGTGGGTTCGGGGGAATTGTTGGCAAGTAACGGCTACCGGAATGGCTTTGGATTCAGCAGCAATGACACTGGAAGCGGCAAGTTCTGGTTCAGGCTGCCGCTGACGACGAGTCAGTTGTTGGGGTGCCTCCCAGGGTCAAGGGTCTGTATGCGTCTCATAAGCACAACTATCTTTAGGGTCTAGGGCTTCGGGTATTCATTCATAATAATTTAATTAATTAATTAAGGTAGGTAAGATGACATTTAAATATTGGAATATGTTGTTTTTTATTATTTACTATTACTCTTCCCTCAGACAGTACTGAGGCATCTGCGCGCCTCCCTGGCCCGATAGCGTCACCGAGAATGAGGCCCCGCCGGATGACTTGAGGTTGGCCGTAAAGTTAAGCTTGCTCTGATTGGGATCAGCACATGCTTGCTTGCCAGCTTTGTTACTGCTTGCCTTTGACTTCGGACCAAGCCTCGGCTTCGGCAAGCTCTTAGACTTACACGTTGGCTTTGGCTTTGCTTTGGTCTTGGCACTGGGCTTGGGGTTCGGGTTGGCACGGTGACGAGGGCTCTCTGACTCTGGTCGAACTGATGGGGTTGGCTTTGGGCGCGTCGAAGCAGCATCAAGTGCATCGACAGGGAACGGCTTCAATGGGGACTCGTCGGCATGTCCCATAATTAGGATGTCGTTGGATCCCGAGGGGTCGGACTCGGATAGCCGATGGGCGAGAGCTCTGTTCACGACGTCGGCTGTCTGCCAAGCTGCATCAGATGTTGCTGTATGCCCCGTGCCAGGTGTTCCTGGCGTGTCGAGTTGGGCTCGGCCCTTCTTGCCGGTGGTCTCTTCAGAGACCGAGATCTGACTTTGTGGGGAGTCGAGATGACTGATGCGCCGCTTCGCAGGCGTCTGCGAGGGAGGGATGGGCGACTCTGGAGTCGACATTGCACCCTAGAGAAGTCCCCTGCAATTCCTGTTGATTGTGCACCAGGGAAAGACGGCTTGCTTGCTGCCAAACATGTCATGTTGACTGTTGCCAACTAACTCACTACAGCCTGACGGCAGTGCCTCACCCAAGCTTGCGACAGGATCGGCAACAGCTATGCAGCCGGACGAGTCGACACTGTTGGTTAGGGAGTGGGGCTTGAGGGTTTACACACAATAACAATACTCCGATCACTACTCTAACTGATTATTCCGAAATTCTGAATTCTGAATCACTGAATCTGAATTTCACTCACACACCCGAGCTCACCCTGGACCCTGATTCGCGAAGCACAACTTCTGCCGACCACCGCCAGCAGCCCTTCCGAAGTCGTTACGAGCGGTTACTGTTACTGTCGTGCGTGTGGATGACGACCCTGCCTGTCGTCGTTACCTACTGTACTGACTGAGTCGATCCCACATCAGATAAAGTAAGGTAATCAGAAATTCAGATGATATTATAAATGAAATAACTAGCAACTAGTAAAATAAAGCATCCCTGAGACTCCGGTCCGACTCCGACTCCGTCGCTATCTATCACAATGCTAAAGTCTTAAAGTGTCGTAGAGTGTGCTATCTGAGGTCAGATTCCAATCATGCAATTTGAATGAATGAGACCCTGAGAAGCCCATGAATGAGAAGCTCAAATGGACACATGCATTGAGTTGTGATAACGAACAAATGACAAAAACACAGTTGAATGACTACAGTATTTCATTTGAATCAGTCACATTCATGTATTTCTGTTTTCATGTGGTTTAATTGATCTTCTTCTTCTTCGTCTTAGTCTTATTATTCTCTTGATCTGCACCTGCTAGTTACAGTTATAATTATGTTTATAGAGTTCTGGTCTAAGTCGTTATTAGTTATTATTATTATTGAATTTGTTACTTATGTATGACAGTAGTTCAGTTCACATCATTATATTCGCAAAAGTATTATTACGATTATTATCATCATAGCAAGGACAGCTTGAAGTCTGTAACATCATCAGTCAGGAATGATACTTGTTATAAACACACAACTTAACTTACAAGACTAAGACTGGTAACAGTAACAACTGGGCTTAACTAGAGTACGAGTGCGGGCTTTCCCCAGTTGATAACTAACTAGTAACTAGGCAGCCAGCTAACTAACCAATAACGAACCAAGGAACTGACTTAGTAAGCTACCAACTAACAAATGCATCACTGGCTTACTAGCTTCTCAGCCTGAAGCACCGAAGACTGAAATCGGCTGCCACAGCCAGCTCAAGCCATAGGAAGCTTCAAAGAAACCCTTGAATTGCAACTGTTGGATTGGACATTCTGGGTACATCGATGTCTATTACTTGTCACAGTCAGTTAACAGTTACTGTGGCTAGACCCTAGACTCAGACAAGCGTTTATATTATTACCAGGTCACCGACTATTAATATTTATTAAAATTATATTATTAATTTTTTAATTATTATTTATTTATTACTAAATAATAATAACTAATACGAATAACTATAAACCTATTGTTCTACACACATTTAGTTAAAATTATTATAGATAGGTGTAAGTCATAGCTAGAATTATCATTTTCGTATACTTAATAAATTTAATATAATAATATAATACTGTTACAAGGCCAGAGGCTAATCGTTTACAAATTGACGTTAGAAGCAGGCCTAAGTCTTTAAGTCTAAGTTTACTTTAAGCTGGTTATTTATTCTAATTCATTCTTATTCTTATTACTGACTTTTCTAATGTCATGCAGAAGTTGAAGTTGGCCGCCAGTTTAGTTTGATCCAGCACTGGCACTGACACTGTCTGTCGACGTCGAGTCACGTTGCATCAGCCACACAAGCTGTACTCACAGGCTCTACGATGCGGGCACCCGGTAACCATTCGAGCAGCACTCGCACTGGAGTACCAGTACAGTACAGTACAGTACAGTACAGGTACAGTACAGCAAGAAAGTAAAGTAGTATGTTAGCCTGAACCAAGTAATCATCCCCTTGACCCGTGCATGCCTGGGCTACCTTGCCTCGCTCATGAATGAAAGCCTGCACTGACAGGACTGTCAAAACTCTGATGCGTCATATAAAAGCCGCTGCAGCCGTCCGACCGTGCCACAGCGCCCAATTCACCTCAGATTGGGAATAGGGACCAAGAATTCGGGCCGGAACCCCCCCCCCGCTCGAGCGGTTTCGAGCGGTTTAGAGAAAGCGGGTCACCCCCCGATTCCCTTGTAAAACACAGACATTTGGGGGG
>BGNK01002114.1:0-31549 GCA_003297005.1 Symbiodinium sp. clade A Y106 | reverse complement strand
CCCCTCTGCCCCCCGCCTATTATCCCCCCTCCCCGCCCCAACACAACCACCCTCAAGGAGCTTACCCACCCCAAAAAAAAGCCCCCCTATTTCCTGTCCGAGCTGCTGCTTGCGCGGCTTCTTCGCGGCAGGCTTCGCAAACAAATCTGGGACAGGAGTTGGAGGGCAGGGTATGTTGTTAATTGTCAGAAAATAACGATTTAGACCTAAACTCTAAACCCTAGACCCTATTGCAAGTACCGCAGCCCCTAAGTACACGTTACATAGTGTCCACTGTCGTTCCTTATTTGAATTTTTTGCATCCCACAACTTAAGACCTAACCCCAACTGACCTGAACCCGTAACTACTACAACTACCTTTAAACCCTAAATCCTTGAACCCCAAAAGTCCTAAACCGGCAGATTTCAAACTACGACCCCCTAAGTATCAACAAACCTGGCCTGGAGTCTTGCCTTTGGATTTGGGGTCATCGGTCGCGGGCTTGTCTTTAACATCCGGGTCTGTCTGACCATCATCTTGGGCCCTGTCCTTCGAGCCCTTCGCCCCTTCCTGAGCCTGCTCCTTCGGAGCCTGTGCATCCTTGGCCTCAATGGTATCCGCAGCCAAGTCAGCTCCCTCCATGTGAACGTCATTCTTATTCCTGTCATTCGGAGCTGCCTTGGCTTCTGCAGCCTTCTGAGCCTCCGTGGCCCCCTGGGCGTTCTTAAGCTCCAAGGCTTCCTTCACCGCCTGCTCCTGCTTGGCCTCAGCCTCGCGAGCCATCTTCTCCTCAAAGTCCTTACGGTACTTCTCGAACATCTCCTTTGCAAGTGCTGCGGCCTTCTTCTCCTCCTCCGCTGCTGCAGCCTTTGCGGCAGCCTCCGAAGCCTGACGAATCTTCTCAGCCTCCTCCGCTGCAGCAGCCTTTGCAGCAGCCTCCGAAGCCTGACGAATCTTCTCCTCCTCCGCTGCAGCAGCCTTTTCGGCAGCCTCCAAATCCCGACGCTCCTTCTCCAAGGCCTCCTTCTTGCGCTCCTCCTCCGCAGCCTCTGCTTCCCTCTTGGCCTTTAGATCGGCTGACTTCTTGTCAAAGGCCGCCTTCTTCTTGTCCAAGGCCGCCTGCTCATCGAGAAGGGCTTGCTCCTCGTCTTGAAAGTCTTGGACAGGTGGGACCACTTGCTTGCCCCTGTTCTTGGCCTCCTGCTCCTCCTGCTGCTTGGCCTTCGAGATCTCCTGGCCTCAGCCAGTATTAAGTCAAAGCCAGGAGGCCCAGGGACGCTAACTTGAAATCCAAACTAACAGGTGTTGAGCAGGTTAACAGTGTCCAGTGTAACAGACTGAAACAGCCGTAATTTGACTTGAACTGTATTTGACAATAATAATATTAATAATAATAAATTAAATTAAATTAAATTAAGCCGACTCTACCAGAACATAAACAATGCAATCCCCAGCGAAAGCTCAGACTTTGTCAGGACATGTCATTAATGTCATTATACTTATAAGTATTGTTGATTATTAATGCTAAACTTCTAAACTAAAAGTAGATACCGAGGAGAAGGCAATGTTACAATGTTCGCCGAGAGGCGTTGCAATGAGAATGCCAGTGACTCTGGGTACGGTACATATCATTTAAAAAGAAATAGATAGTAAGTTCAGATCGAAACCATTTCGGCTCGGCAAATCTACCATGTGGGAAGCCCTCTTTAAGTCTTTGTTTTGAATAAGACTAAGTGGTTCGATATACTTAATATAGATAAGGAGACCTTGTGTTACAGTCTAACTTTAATTTGCAAGTTGTCCTTGCTAATTAATTATCCGGATCTCCCAAGGCCCTAAGGCAGGCAGGGGTTCGGACCTATAGTCTTAGAATGAATGTTACCTCGGAGAAAGATTTTCAGCCGCTAGTACTTTATTTAGTTTAATCAGTTTCTCATAAATAACTACTACAATGTTACAATTACAACCAATCAATTAAAGTGGGCATTGAACTGAATCGAGGCTGAGAACTCTGATTCAACCGTTCGACCATGCAATACCCGAATTAGCACAGTTACTGGCCTGCCTCAGAGCACCAATGAAGCAACAAATTATACGAAAGTCCGACAAGTGTAAGTGATCTGCCTATCTTTACATGGGTGAGTTTTGATTGACAGATTACAGATTAATGCTGCTAAGCTACGGGATGCAAACTTCGGCGGACGGCCACAGGCAACCTCCTGATTGAAGCCCTTGCCACACTTGTCACAAGACGCTCTCTCGGCATCGTGGAGCGGGCAGTAGCACACCGGTACCAGGGGCTCTTGCGGCGCATTCTGTCCTCCCGGTTGCACTGGATAATGGGATTTCTTATGCCCTCTAGGTGTTAGCTTCAGACCTGAGGGCCTAGTCGAGTCATAGTTGTCGTTTGACCCAACTACATGACTCGTAAGCTTTCAAATAACTCAAGCTCAATTGCTACATGACATTATTGCAAATAGATTAAGCAAGGTCCTACGGTTGGGGACCACGGTGGCTGAGAATACTTCTGGTGTTTATCATCGTCATCATCCGTTGCCGTTAAATTTTTATTTATTACCATCATCCAATCAGACAGTCTCAGTGGCTCAGCTCAGATCAGCTCAATAATCAATCAATCAATCAATCAATCAATCAGATAATCAGTGACAGTGGTTTAAATAATTAATCCCGTCGACGATATAATCTGTCATCTTAGTATCGAATGGATGACGGATGTAGCTTAGTAACGACAGTAGCACCACGACTGTGACAGGATGATACGACGGGATGGCTTGGGTGAGCAGAAAATCTGATATTCTGTCACTCGTCAGACTCAACTTCAAATGTCAAATTTACCCCCGATGAATCAATGACATCGTATTATACTACCAAAATGATCTGTATAATTATGACCGTACTTATGCAGACTACTGCCACTTTCGTTCATTATCTATTTGCATGGCTGCCATGAATGACTCACCTGGCAAATACTACATCCAGAGCAAAACAAGCTGTTATTTAATGTTAGCACTCTGCATCAGTAAGTAAGTAAGTAATCAGTTAGCATTTCTTGGAATTGCTAAAGACATACACACACACACCACGCTGTTTACTCTCGGTCTGTGTCCAGGTCCTGAGTCTGAGTCTGCTCCAGCTCCCTTGACCGATTGCACGCCCATCACCGGTGTTGTGGGATCGGGCTTCTTACTGGAATCTGGCTGGGATTTGTGCACTGGCACGAGGAACTCCGGCTCTTCATCCACACGGTCTAGGGAAAGGTTCATGGGCATGCCGGGACCATCCTGGGACCCCTCGGAGTCGTTCTGGAAATAGGCCATGGCCCATTTCTTGGATTCCCCGCGCTGGTCTGTGATGTACGGAATGCCGGCCTTGTTGTACTTCAGCTCCCACTCTCCATTCGGACAGGGTCCCAAGGGCTGCACAACGCCCTTGCACTCGAGCATGGCACTCCCATTGCCTTTGCAGGCACAAAAAGCTATGACTCTGTCTTACTATTATTAATTAAGTAAACTCAACCAAACCCACTAAACGCTCCTCCCGAATCCTCACGAATGTCTGTGCGACACTTCATACAGATCGGTTTGCACAGGGCCACAATCCACAAAAGTTTTGATGTAATTGAATACCACGCTACACAAGGACTTGTGCCAAGTCAAGTCTAGTCTAGCAGAGCCCCACTGATACGAGTCACTTTCACTGACCGGTTGAATTATCGAAGGCTGCCTGCATCCTTATTTATGAAAATTAAGTTAAGCTTTGTCCCCATTATTGGCGCCGTTTCCTAACTAATTGCCTGAGGCCTTCTGCTCTGACTCAAAGTGTCAAGGATAGCAACTACTACGGACTCCGGACTCCGATGTGATAGCTAGCTATACATACACCTTTGTCTCTAACTGAGGTCCGATGTCTGCTTCTTCTTCTTACTATTATAATTGATATTTATTCCTCTGCTCCTAATTATTAGTAATATTATTATTATTCATATTGTTTTTGTGGACAAATTATTATTGTTATTGTTATTGTAATCTGACTTTACTGATCTGAACCTAAGTACTAAGTGACTTAAGTGATATCTGATCTGCTGCTAGCGAACCTTCTAGCTATCGTTCTAAAATTGTCTGTTGTCTTTCTGGTTATCTGATAGTTATATTCGTTAGTATTAATTTGTACATAGACAGACATGTTATATATATGTATACACACATTACATTCGTATTAATTATGGCCCATGATGCCACGTGTATATATTATATATTCTCTTATATATATATATATATTATTAATATGTATATCTACGTTAGTCTAATTATTTAGTATTGCAGCATATTTACCTCAACCTTCAATCATGGCACGCTGGCTTTTAATAACCTAAAACAAAGAACTGAATGGACATTGTAAGTTTCTCTATGATTCTGATGATTCCGCTGACAGAGCTGACAGAGTGTAGAAGCTGAACTGAACAGCGTGGCTGTATTATATAATATTGTCATCTGTGACTATTATCTGACAGTAAATTTGTGTATAACTCACCAAGCCCTGAACTGATACGAACTTGGAACTTTGACTATATTATACGACGAGGTGCTCAAGGTATGCACTTTGAAGACCGAATTGCGCGACAATTCCACTTCAACCTTCTTGACCAAGTCGATGGGGCTGCAACCCGACATCGGCCGCCCCAGACGCTCGTACTCGTCCTGGAGGTGCTTCGTCTGATCCAGCTTGTTGAACCTCGCACAGTGTCGTTGGTTGATTCTAATCCACTCACTCGGCTGGAGTCGATTCGATGTCTAAACTTGCGATCTGATTGCTCAATTTCACTAGACTAGAAATGAAAACCATTACTTTTGGTTCATAACTTACTCAATGACTCAAAGGTTATGGCTATGTTCTTGTCAGCCGAGCAACTCAACTCCGCTAAATGATTCAGTTTAATGCAAGCAGTCTTAAATAGTCAGTTCGGAATTGATTTAAATAAAATAAATTTGTATCCAGCTAAGTCGACGACGGAGAATGTAGATCATAAAGACATTAGTACATTACAGAAACTGACTCTCGTCACTGACAACCGGTAACCTAAGTTAAGTACCTGACTGACTGACTGTAATTATAAAAACAAACCATCTAACTAGAAGTTCATACAATTAAAAGTTTAATTAATAGTCCTTTAATAGTGATGACGATACAATATAGTACACCTAATTCAATTATCAATTTGCCAACGTTGGACTTAATTTAAAGCTATCTATAGTCTGAACGAATGAGATCGTCGAAGTGCCTGACCAAATGATTACTAATAATTAATATTACTTCGTTCATAAATAAAGAGTACATAATAAGAATTTAACCTAATAAATAACTGTAATAATAGACTAGAATCAGAAATTATTAGATGTTTACATTACAGTACATTTTTCTTTATTTATGAATATTATTTAATATAAATTAATTGAATTAGAATTCATTATTATTAGTATTTATAAAGCGGCTTTAAATAAACTTAAGTCCCAGATGAACATACTAAACAGGCGAACGCTGACCAGCTATGGTTAACAAATACAAGGTAGCCCACCGACCAACTGAGTAACTGAACCCAATAGCTGGCCGAGTACCATGATTAGTGCTAACTAACTAGTAGCTATCGTCATTAATAGCCAAGTTTGATTTAGCTTGAACCACGGCGCGTGTCAAGGGCAACGCTTGGCCCCTTGCGGAACATCGCAAAGAAGATCGTCCTGATCGTTTTGCTCGTGAGCGTGTTCAAATACGAAATCGTACACTTCTTCGGCTCGCAGGCGTTGATGAAATCCTTGAGGTGAGGGTCCTGGGCTCGATGGCTGTCTATTATCCGTGTGCAATTCAAACCCCTGGTTTAACTTTTATTTTAGGCACGACGTCTGTCTGTCAGTCAATCAGAGACAGTGAGTAATCAGTAAGTGAGATTCCACAGTGACTGACGCGACACCGACAGACAGTGACAGTGAAATTGACACGGTTCGAAGTACGTTATTCTTCTTATTATTATTACTATTATTATTAAGATTAGTATTACTCTTTGTGTTAATCTTATAACGTGACTCGATGCCAAATAAGTGTATGACTCGACTCATTGACTTAGTGCCACAGTGACTTGGCGCATTATTCTTACTGCTATTGCTGTGATTATATTAATATTATTACAATAATTATTGTTATTAGTTGGTGTGAGTATTTTTATTGCTGCTAGAATATTTTTTCGTCTTAGTGACTTGTTACGACCTTGTTCTAGTAGTTCGTTAGTTCTTTATTGTTCATCCAATAACCTAACCTACTGCTGTAACTATGACTATAACAATGAGACTCTGTTGAATTGGCAAAAACTTGAGGTCTGCTGTGCAACCATGATTCAGGGACCTTACGCCAGCAGGTGTACGAGGAAGACAGGGTAACCACGGCTCCTTTCTTCGATCGTGGCCGGCCCCCCGTCGTTTTGCTGGCGTCTGACCGCTTGCTTCTCGCGGATCCTGGGCCCGACGTCCTGGGCACATCATCCACCTCCGTCGTCGGATCGGCGGCCTGGATGCTTTCTCCAGACTCGCCCAAAGGTTCGAGCAAGGCACAGGCCATCTCACCTCAACCTGTCCTCACCGGTTCACTGTCTTGAAGCTTGGCAAGCTGCTTGCAAAAGGAATTGCATGTGCACCACGTCAACCCACCACACTGTCCCCAAATGGAAGCTCATGGTCACTGAATGATGAACTAACAAAGACTTGGGTTTTTCAAGCAAAGCCTTTAATGCCAGCTGTAGGGCCCAGTCTGTACTCGGGCGAACAAGGGCTTATTGACTCATCAGCTACGGACTGTTCTGACCTGGTCCCGAAAAGACCTGAAGCTGTATCATCATTGCAGCAGCATGCCTGTCTCTGTCTCAGTCTGTTCTACTGTTACGTCTTGCGGATTCAGGCAGTCAGAACTCAGCTTCAACACTCCGCACATTATGTATAAATATACATATATATATATATATTGAATAATTCAGATATTGATATCAATCAGTGCTGAACAGTAACAGAACTAGTACTTACCTGTAATCGTATTTTCACCACTGGTTTTCTGTGGACCCGACCACACACACACTCTGAGTCCTGACCTGCGCTGACTAACAGATCATCTGTCGCATAGCAGTTGTGACATTGACACAAGGAACACGAAGAAAGAATGACTAACTTTAGACTAGCTCAAACCGAATTACAGTAATTTAATAATGAGGGAAAATACTCGATTTCGTCAAAGCACACGACTCATGCCACTAATACTAATCCAAGAAGTTGACATGATTCGCTCTGCTTGTATATAATACTATTCACTACTCGGCTCAGAGTCTAGTCGTCTACCTACAGACTGTAAGAGTTTAGTCTATTACTAGTGTGCCACATTATGACATTCGTCTGTGACACTGACTGTGACTCGACATAATACCGTAGTTTAAAGTTTAAAGCGTCAGTCGCCGACGCCACGACCAGGACCAGGTCTCTGAAGCATTGACAGGATCTGAGTTCCATCGAGGCAGCCCGTCGAGTCGGACCGTCGGAGTCCCGTAACTACCGTTGCCAGCTGGGTACCGGACACCAACATTTAATGACAAACTACTACTACTGTCCAAAACTACTTCTGCTGCTGCTGCTGTTGCTACTACTACGTTACTACTACTACTACTACTACTACTGCTGCTACTACTACTACTACTGCTAATACTACGACTACGACGACTACTACTACCACCACTACGCATTATTCGTAGTCCTTACTACTGCTAGTACTACTACTACTACTACTGCTACGACTACTTCGACTAGTTAGACTACTAAGACCAGTATTTCTGCTAATTACAAACCGTCAATCAAGCGCAACAGACATAGCACAACCGAAGACACTTAATAATAGACCGTGCAGGAGCCAACATTGAAACAAAATGGTTTATGCTTTACTATTTGACTTAGTTTCTATTATATCCAATGGAGCGAACTGCGACTGCGGTTATAATGCGACTGGATCACAATACAGCTGTTGCATTGGGTCCACATTAAGAGCACATGATGACACAGATGATGCAGTTAGTCAACAAGTCTTACGGATCCGGACAAACACATACAATACTTCATATTAATATTTATGTGTTGCAATTGGTGTGTAGTAGTACTAGTAGTAGTAGTAGTAGTAGTAGTAGTAGTAGTAGCAGTAGTAGTAGTAGTAGTAGTAATGGGTAGCCGTAGTAGTAGTCGTCGTCGTCATAGTTGTAGTAGTAGTAGTAGTAGTAGTAGTAGTAGTAGTAGTCGTAGTAGCAGTAGTAGTAGTAGTAGTAGTAGTAGTAGTAATAGTAATAGTCCTAGTAGTGTAGTAGTAGTAGCAGTAGTAGTAGAAATGCAGCAGTAGTAGTAGCAATCCATAGTGGTTGTAGTAGTGGTAGTAGTAGCAGCAGCAATAGCAGTAGCAGGAAGCAGATTCAGATTGGTTAGTACGACTTGATTATAAGTTACTGGCTGACAGACTGAGTCTGAGCCTGATTCGGTTGGCTGAGTCCTAGGCGCATCTAACTCAGAGCCCCAAAGCCGCTTCAGCCTCAGATTCAGTCAGTCTGACTCAGGTGACGTCGTATATTATATTTTCAATAAGACCCATCGCCTACTTAATAGATTAATTGCTAAGGCTGACTTGTTATGGTTATGAACGAAGTCAGGACGCTATTTTATTTCAATGATAATAATGATTCAATGTCAACAGATAACAGATAAATGTAATGAAGCAGCTAGCTTCTGTAATACGGATAGGATTGGAGCCCCGCATTAAATTGATGACTAATTGAATTCTGAATCTCGAATGAAGACAAATAAATAGGAACTAGTTTAGTCTATTAGTTGACACTGTCCGACTCGTCGTATCTGGCTCGCCGGTGTCTCCGAAGGCGCTGCTCTAGGCTTTCAGATCAAGCACAGCGCATCACTAGCACTCACATGGAAACTCTGTACTCACATCGCTGGGACCAAAGCATGCCAGGGCAATCAGCTGCATGATGCCACATGTCGTAAAGTGCATGCTGTTTCCACAGATGTCAGCAGCACGCTGCACGTCAGTAGCTCCCATAACGGGAACCCTCATGGCATCAGAGATTTCTGGGATGCAAGGGAACCCCATGGAGCACAGTCGCTCCTTTGAAGTAATCCAGCGCCGCTGACTCGGCAACCAATACACTGCAGTTCTTGAGCTCATACGGTAGGTAGGAATCTTACCTGAGGACGCCGACCAGGTGCAATAAGTCTCCGAGTCACGTAGGTAGTACACCAAGTTGGGGTTCTGCCACGGGAGGGTCTTGAACTTATTCACATACTTCACGTCCAAGGCCTGCCTGCACGCATCTTCCCTCGGGTTCAAGAGGTATTGCAAATCCATACAGCCCAGCTGATAAGGTATCCCCAGGCGCCTCGCACGATCGAAAGCCTCCATCTGAATCTCAGTACGGGATGCTACAAGGAAGTCATACACTTGCGCATTTACGTTCTTCTGAAAGGCATCACTGAGTCGGCGCTGCATCTCAAAGGGATCGTAAAGACATGTCCCGCGCTCTCTATGGGATCCAATCACCCACGTGCGGGATCTTGCCAACCCACTGAATCCCACATCCCCGGGCTCCGAAAACAGCTGGTAGAAATCGTGGTCCGGATGCGTGTCCTCCAGCATTCCCATGTCCAGAGCCTAGGTTCGGAAGTGCGCTGATGATAATTCAAAGGTGAGGCCACTCGTTGCTATAATATAGACAGTATTGCATAGAGGAGATTAGTCGGTTTACGAACTGTAATGCTGACTTTAATTTAATCGGAATCAATCAATCGAATCTAATTATGATTACTAATCAATCAATATACTCGAGACTAACTAGCAGTTAGCATAAGTAAGCATATTAAATATGGTATCTAAGCTAGCAGCTTTATTTGGCTGGGTTTTATTAGGTCTATTAATAATTATTATTTATTAATTATTTTAATTAAATATAAATAAATAAACTAAAGCTACTATCATATTTTATTTGCAATAGTATATTTGATTATTATTACTTAATTCAAGCGTCTCATTCTTAACTGTTGTGAATTAGTTACGATCCTGGAATCCTCTCAAAAAAACCAACGAAACCGGGAGACATATAACGTCGTCTGCGCAATAACTTACTTAATTTTTTATAATTCCAATAATAAATAAATTGGAAGATAACAGAAGTAGTAATGTATACTGCGACAGTTGCAGCAGCAGCAGCAACAGCAGTAGCAGTAGCAGTAGCAGTGGCAGTAGCAACAGCAGTAAGTAGCAGTAGCAGTAGCAGTAGCAGTAGCAGTAGCAGTAGCAGGCAGTAGCAGTAGCAGTAGCAGTAGTAGCAGTAGTAGTAGTAGTCGTCGTCGTCGTAGTCTAGTAGTAGTAGTCGTCGTCGTAGTCTAGTAGTAGTAGTAGTCGTCGTCGTAGTAGTCAGTAGTAGTAGTAGTACTTAGTAGTAGTAGTAGTCGTCAGATATTCCAACACAATAATGTCAATGTGACAGACAGCTGACACTGAATCTCTGAATCTCTGCCTCAAATCATGACTCAATGACTGCTTCCAAGCTTCCGGCGTGCATTCCACAAGGAGCAGGGGTGTTCTGTTTTCGGTCACCCAGCGTCCATGTGCAATATAGACGCTGTTGGTTGGGCCTGCCCGCTTCTGACGCTTGCCACAAGCGCTCATATCTGGGCACGGCAGCCCACTAACATCAAACAACGGCTTCTTGTGGATCGAACACTCTGCCCCGTGCAGCATGCACGGCAGAGTGTCCACCATAGCCGCGGATCTGCCGCAAGCGAGCTTCTCCGAGTAAGTCATGCCGTCTCGAAACCAGGGACTCTCCAGCAGCTGATTAATGTCTCCGAAGAGACAGGGGTCACAACTGTGACCACAAACCTTCTGGCACCACCGGCCACACTCCGCCAGCAGCTGATGGCAGTCCTTGCCGAATTCCTGGTCTGAACTTAGCTTGGGTTTGGACTTCTTAGAATCGATTTGCTAGGATCGCCTCTTTTTGTTGTTACTTCCATCCCCAGATTGCCAATTCATTGTCATTGACTATGAGTACTACGTCCTTTTTGAGAACTATTTAAACCATGAACTAAGTAACTACTTGTCTTGTTATCGAACGTGTTTGTATTGAGTTAATTTATACAAACATGTTCGATAACAATTTGTTAATGGTTTAAGTAGTTCTCCAAAACGACGTTAGTTAGCCTTAATCGCCGTTACTCTGAGATGATGTTAGACTGAAGTTCGGAGCTGCAACTAGTTGTAAGCATAGAATATCCGAAACGCAGAAATCTCAAGCTAATTCTGTCCAAGCTTATTGAAAATGAGTCGAAGTCTGAAGTTGAAGCTGAATCGAAGAAATCTTTTCAAATCATATAGCAATCAGAGAATCCCACATGGCAACTGTCGGAAGATGTACTTCGAAGTCAACCTTCCCTGACTCGTTGATGTCACGCTCCAGAACCGCGCGGCTTTGCTCCGCCGTGCCGCTGCCAGTGCAGAAGCTGCTCGCTGAGCTGGCATGATGAAGCCAGGAGTCCTTGCCAACTTGTTCCGGTCGCATTCTAAATTCTACTAGGACGGTTCTGAGGAAACAGTGTTATTTTTCGGTCGACCCCGGGATCAGACTTGATTCATCCCCACTGCTGCTGGTTATTAATTGTGACGCTAGTCTAGACTAGATGCACCATGATCTTGATTTGAGAGATGAATTCGACAAATGGTGTTATAGAACTACTTACTTAGTGACCCTGGCGGACCGTAAGTTTAGAATAACATTTAGATGTAATTTAACATACATGACTCAAATTAAATTAAATTCACTTCAATTCGTCAAAGACGGCTAAAGACAAAGCTTGATAATTATTCTAATGCTGCTACTGCTGGCTGGTGCTCTCTATCAGCTGCCAATGCTCTCGGGTGTGCTGATGAAACGGGTTTCAAGTTGAAATCGAAATGTCATGCGTCGTCGTCGCGAGCTGACCGATCATCTGTCTGAGCTGGGAATTCATCCTACACTGGTTGCAATGTTCCGTACCGATTCCAGTCTAGCAGCTTCCAAAGCTTTCGCGGGCACCTCCTTTGCCACGATGTGCCATGCGCTGGCTATTCCCCGCGCTGCCTTCTCCAATGCCGTCCAGGGGTGGTCCTTAAATAATTGTCAGACAAAACGAATGCTATATCAAATATCATCTCCTGTAGTTCAGTTTCTTTCAGTATTTTTTTGGTAATATTTATTATAGTCTATTTGTGTTGAGAATTCAAAAGAATACTCGGATTCTGCTTATAATGGTTTATGTAAGTGTTTTTTTCAGAGATTTGTAACATAATAATAATCACTATTAAGTTATCGCGGTCCACATCATCATGTCAGCATTAGTAGGTCGATTAATAATTACACACGGTTGTTAGTTACAACGTCTTGTGTTTAAACTAACAGGAAATATATGTATCTAAAATAAATATGTATATATTGAGAGTGAGAGACTATAGACAGTACACACCCACATACTGAATTCTGAATATTACTGTGTCGTGTTGTTATAGAATTTATCGTGCAGCACCGTTTCTTGAATATTGACAATAGACTCTTGCTGCAAGTAATACGACAGGGCCGAGCCTAAGGACTTTGAGACTTTCGGAACTGTTATGTTATCTAGGAGTGAGTGGTTACAGAATCCAGTTAGTAAGTTCAGTTAGTAGTAATTTAAATTTAGTTGACTTTCGAATGGAAGTATTAATAAAGTTACTTCACCGCACTAACACCCGAATCATTAAATCTGCCGACCCCTACCTTTAAAGAGACTTTGGTGCAGGATGCCGGATTGACATAAAAACTAGAAGCTTGAACATCTCGATACTCCAACCACGCTGCTTCCACTGTTCCTTGCCAACAAGCGGCACAACCGAAGGCGGAGCTTTGGGTCAGTGGGACCGAGGAGTTGTCGGAGCTGGATGAGCCACTTCGACTTCCACCACTGCTACCAGTCTCGGCAGTTAAAGTCATCGCAACGTCCCGGTGTCGGTGTCCAGCAGCACTGTCATCCAACCGAATTACATAGACTAGTCTTAGACGACTACTATTGGAATTGAACTGGCTAAGTCAGCATAATATCAGAAACGAATGAATACCGTTCACAAGCCTGAACGACTAATTCAAGTCGAAGGGCGTTGGGGTCGTGGCCCAAGTGTTACAGTGTTGTATTCAGAACACGCGAGCTGCCGTAGTTATTATTATCTATGAATGAACGGATGAAAAATAAATTGAACTGCCTTACTGAAGTTACTGCGTCTGCAGGCACTCCTGTTCTAGTGCTTGAGTGCTGCACTGCTGCAGGCAGTGGAAGCGGTGGTGCGTAACTCTGAAATCCATGGGCTGGAATCCGGAAAATTGGAACCGATCCGAACCGAATCGAGTCACTGCCACTGCAGCTAACAACCGAGCCCAGCAGTTTAAGGAAAGCTACATGCCTACATTTACAACTGACTGCACTCAAGAGGCAGGCTGTCATCATGAAGTTGCACTGACTGACTCTCGCTGGGGCTGCACTGATTCTGTTTGAAACCAAAATCAGCCGCTCGCTGGTGGAATCAAACTAACCACCAGACGAACTCAGTAAATGCGCACAGTGAATTCAAGGTGCCAGCGGAGGTCCAAACGCCCCCATCTTGGCTCCCGAACCTGACAACTCGCAGTTACCAAAACTTCAGAATGATGTGAGTACAGTGAGGACTTTAATTTTTTAATTGAAAGATGAAAGTTGGGCTGGCCTGGCTCGCGGCTCAATTTCAATGTCTTAAATTAAAGGTGTGTCAGTCACTTCGTGTTGCATTCTGATTCTGATTCGACGGCGGCGACATCACGGATTCCGACCTCAAGTTAGTATTAATCAGAATCTAATATCTAATTTAATTATTATTACTAAATTTTTAAATATCTGAAAACTGATAAACTCACAGCTGGCCGACCTTAATTACCTTATATTAAACCTGCAGCCTAAAATGAATCGAAGCCTAGGCCTAAGCCTCTAAGCGTTACTGGTGATCTAGCGACTAATTTACAAAGCCTAAGCCCAGACCGGTAAAATTGAACGAGAGGCTGTAGTATGAGTATGCCTCGATGGGCACTTTCTGGATGCTGGATCCATCGAACATGACCTGGGCGCGGCTTCAACTTCATATCTACGTTACTGTATTACTGATGGACTAGCCTAGCTTCAAAAGCAGCAGGCAGGCCGAGTTCCACATAATCTGCCGTATTCTTTTTTTACTGTTTAATCATAATGTATGATTGGTTAGATGATACCTAGCTTTGCTGGCTAACTGGACTTAGTGGGTCGGTAGGTAAAAACCAAAAGCACAACTTAACTTGAACACTTCTTATGATTTGTATAACCCAAATTTGCAGACTTTAGTGCCGCAGTGACTCTGCCTGCTGCTGCAGCCCACAACTACCGAAGGAACAATTCTGGCTAAGCAGCATTGTCAATCAATGGGCCATTGAAATTGACTCCATTGACCATGGTCGGTTAGTAAAGTGGGGTACTCAAACTCAAACAATAACAAAGGTGCGAGATCAAGCTCTAGTCTGATTACAGACAACGACGACGGTACGAAAGTCCACAGGGTCGGTTTCGGGCGATGGTTGTAGGAGTGAGAGGGGTGCGCACTTGCACACATCATTATTCTTCCTGGACGAGCCGGGAACATGAACACCGACCGTGACCCTGCTGAACCCCTAACCTACATACATCCAGTCATACTGTATGATTAATAATACTAGGTTTTACATCCGGGGCTGAGCTCACATGTAATTAGAATTAAGAAGAACACTCATCGGCAAGTGCCCTGCCCTGCCAATGCCAATGTCACCCATGGCCCATTCTGAATCTGAATCTTGCTTGACTAGCCTATGCCAATTATGCCCAGCCCAAGCCTCCTGGAGGGCTTCAAGCCCTCCAGGATCCAAAAGGGAAACCAACTAGAAACGACAATTATAAATTATTATATTTTAGTTAAAAATAATAATTTAAACAGTAAATTTAAATAAATCAAAAATTAAAATAAATCTACTACTAAATTTATATTTACAATAAAGCCAGCAACCCTAGCCTTACTTCATACTTACATAGTACGACCTACTGTTAAATTAATACTACGCCCATCCGCTCAAGACTGCCTATACACTAGCCTATGCCCATCCATCCCGGACTCGGCTCGGCCCGGCCCAAACTAATTAATTGTGTTTAGCTGACATGAACTGAACCCCCAAACTAACTTAAAACCCTACACTACTGGGGGTCCCGGTGAATGGGTTCGGTACAGTGACAGTGTCACAACAACCATAGCCCAATTTTCCTGGAGCCTGTTGACCCGGCCTTAACTTGTTTATGTACTGATTACTATTTAAATTTAGTTCATCAGAAACAGAAATTCAACAGTGACTAAGTCTTTTAAGTCTTAAGTTATCAGTAAGACTACTGATTATATCAGAAAGTTACTTAGTCACGACACTGACTGTATCAGTATTATTAATTATGCTGTAAAACCAACATTCATAATCCCGGAATCCCATGTCATGCCATGTGCCGATGGCGATAATACCAATGATAAGATTACAATTAATAATTAAATTAAGATGCATCTGTCATTCTACGGGTTGAATTGAATGATAAGCCAGAGTCAGTCTAACAAGATTTACCGTAATACCTGTAAGGATTATAATTGTATTTGTGTCTCAGCTCTATTATTATTAACCCGGTTCAACCCTATTAGTTAAAGATACGTTTTACTTAAAAACCCATCTACCCGGGACCGACTGGCCCGAGACCCTGGCGTGCATCTGATGGTGAGGGCTGAAAAGTCGTCTGGCTTTCGCAAGGTAGGTCACCTTGCACAGGACATGATGTGCCAAGCATGAAACCGTTTCAGAATAATAGACGACCGACTCTACTTTCAATCATTGATAGTTGGATCACTGACAACTTGGAAAGGCACGAGTGATGGCAACAGTCTGGAATGTATTAAGGTTTTGCACAATCTCTGAATCTCCGAATGATTGAATGACAGCTGCGACAGTATCCCTCAGCTTGAATCCCATTAGCCACACTCTGAGAACTCTCATGACACCACCGTCGTAATTCATTTTGATATCAGATCTGATTCTCTGTCTCTATTACTGTTCTGTTTAAGTTTAACCTGTCACTCAGACTCAGTTGGAGTGCGTCCAAGACTCCATATCCCAAGAGGCCAACGGGAGGACCTGCGTGTTGGGCAGGCCCTTGTCCAGCAGCGACTGCCGCAGGGTGTAGAACCTCGCACGCCACATGCTGAAACACAGCCAACTGCACTATGACTATGTGTTTCAAACTTGCCTGTCGGCATGCTTGCTTTCTAGCTTCTTGACTCTTGGCAGCTGCCATGGCTCCGACCCGAAATTAATAATAACGCGTGCTGAACACAAATCTTCTACATGACACGTGTCACTGGTTTGCACCGAGAAGCTTTCCATCCCTCACCTTGTTGATGATGTCCATCTTTTCACTTGGCAGGAGGGGCCTTGCCTTCTTAGGGGCCAGGGAGCGGTCTAGCGTAGTAGATGCCCGGCTGAGATTAGCAGCGTTGTCATCCTTGGCTGGCCAGGTCAAGTTTACGGAAGTTTACTTTCAATTTTTAAATTAAAATTAAAATTAATGAAGTGTTTAAGTCTTAGTCTCAGGTTAAATTAACTTTGACTTTAGCCGTCGTCGTGTTGGTATACGGTATTTCGGGTTTCGGGTCCCAGGGTTACGTTATATTTTATTTGTTACATTATAATAATTTATTATTATCAGTGTAAAAGTTTAATTCATTTTTCGTGTTGCGGCACGAGTCTAATTATTAATTAACTACTTACCTACTTGCGGACTTAGAGTCTGAGTTTGATTACTCTGTATCAAATAATGACGTAATTTAGTCATACACAGACACAGACAGACGCTGGACAATTTAATTTATGACATAAATAATAAAATTTAATTTAATTAATTAATTATTAAATATTAATTCAATTTAAACGATAAACCCACGGCCGCCCAGGGCAGTTAACCGGGATGCTGAAATTAAACTTCTATCCCTCGGCTAGAGAATCAAATGCATCTACTGAACTTAATTTCCGGATTCCGAACTCCATTCAAATCCCCATCCGATTCCCATTGCTGTCAACCGTTGCACTAACTTTGGGGGGCCAAGCAACCAAGAACGCGGCCAACTGTGTCAAGACCCGCAGTGCATGCGCCGCCATGTCCTTCACACGGCGGTCCTTGCCATCATGCTTCCTCGTTTGGCGTCGTCTGGACTTAAGTTAACCAGGTAATGATAATTACGGGAGCGGGTGCTTTGCACAGCAAGAGTCAGCAACCTATTGACGGCCGGATTCCGGATGGCTGGCTGACGGCTGGGGATCCTCTAAACAATAACTCGAAAGACGAATTTCTGAATGGCAATGAGTAGATCTAAAGAGAACTGCTTGCAATGTCATTGAAACCTTTATGGCTTCTGACTCAGTGCCTGCCTGTGAATGAAGTTGAAGAGGCAGAGGCTGCAGCAATTGCATGTGGGCAGCTGCAAACGTGCAAGCATGAAATCGGCAACCTGGTTCGCTGGAAAAAGAGCCGTATATTATTATCAACACTCTGAATTCCGGGAATGCGAATGCAACGCGTTTTGCAGGTAGGCATCGGATCCAGTGCAAACGTGATGACACTGGCCAGTGAACTTGACGAACTCGGGCTGCGTACCCAGGGCTTCCGGGCGTCCTGCGCGGGACTCCAGTCCATGGGATGGGGCTTCTGCACAGGTCATGCTAGTAACTACACGAGGATTGCGCTTCAGGCTTGAGGCGGCTTCTGATACACTGATGCTGATTCTGGGGTCAGATACAAAAATGCCGAAGGCTCCTGGATGGGACCGGGTTTAGGGTTTAGGGTTGAGTCAATAATATTAGGAGGTAGAGAAATTATCTAGGGGGTTAAATCCCAACCAATCCGAATCGGAATCATGAGTCAAACAGTAACAGTGTGGAGCACAATGCACTGCGCGGGGCCCTGGGATCTAAATCTAGGAGATTTGTGATGCAGCTGACCTCTCAGGATCGTTGCCGCTTCAAACGAGTGACACGAGTCAATCATAATTAGTGACTGACTGAGTCAAACACTCGACTCTATTATCAATCGAATCAATGATTCAATGCAATATTTATGGGTTGACATAGACTAAATTTTTACTACTGCCCCCACTGTAATCAGTTGGATAAATTTAATTTATATTATAGGTTAAACATTAACTAAATTGAGTGCCTATTTATTATTATTTTATTTAGTTATAGACTGGCTGTTGCTGACTGTCTGGGCCTGGGGGCAGTTTAAGTTTAACACCCCGAAACCCTGGACTGGACCCTGGACCCTGAGCCTATTTAAATTTATTGATTCATTAATATATATTAATAATAATTCAACAAAAAAATAAAAATAAACCCGCTGTATGTTTCCCAACAATCTCCAAGAGCTCTGTAGCCCACATGTCTTTGAAGAAGTCCGATGCACCAAGCGGCACCAGCCACTCCATGGCCAGAGTCGCCTCCGGCGGCAGCGGAACGGACATCAGAGGCATACCTCAGCGCCATAGCTTGGGCTTGGCTTGATTGAGGGTAGGGGAAGGCTTGGTATCAGTTTAATTTTTGGACGCGGTGGTTAGGGAAGGGCTTGGTACCAGTTCTGGACAATGATGTTTGTGTTGTTGTGGCTCGTCAGTTTTGGCTTCTGATCTTTATTTCAAGGAGTGGGGTTTCGCAATTTTAAATTTTATTAATTGAATACTTCACAAGTCTCAAGTCGGAGAAGTAGTAGTACTGCTTACGGCCAGTAGAATCTTAGAACATCCCCTGGTGCCCTGAACGCGTCAACGACTAAGGCCTCGTCCTGCCCGAAATTCGGGCTTCAACAGTAGATGCATGCCCAGTCGTGCACAAGCACACAGTAGAGAATGCAACACCTTGTGCCCATTTGACCGTGGGGTGTCGGGGACATGCGAGCTCTTGAGGGTCCACGCCAAAATGGCCACTAGCATCGTCGTGGGAACCGTCTTGTCGAACAAAGCGGCTGTCGGATCCTGGGGCGAAAGGGTTTAAACTGTTGCAGCAGAAGCTTCGAATCAAGCTATAAGCAAGCCTGTGTTACGACACGACTGTCAACCGTCACATGGTCCAGACCTGTCGGACCTGATCTACTAGGACTGCCCTTATCAGTCAAGCATCCTTTCGACCCTTTGCGTTGCTGATTGCTGGACGCAGTGTAACAGGATTCCCGGGCCACAACAGCATATGAGCATCTTTGCAACTTTTCAGATGCTTCTCCAAACGCTTACGCCCCTTCTGCATGCTGTCGGTAGTGGCTTCCATGACATCCGCATCCGCCAAGCGCGACATAAGACGTCCAGCATGCCACTCACACTGTACCCCGGCAACCGCCGGGATAAACACTTCCAGGCCAAGCAGCGATCGCTGCTCTCGAAATTCAGCTGCCATGGCTGACTGCCCTGGGAGCCGACCGGCGGCGCCACTGTCCGATTCTGCATGCCAAAGTGCAAAAAAGAGGTGAATGCACTCCAAACGGCAAGCCCTCATAATTGTTAGAGAGGTTTAGAGAGCTTTAGAGAGATTTAGAGAGGTTTAAAGGGCTTTAGAGAGCTTTAGAGTGCTTTAAAGTGTTTTAAAGCGCTTTAGAGCGATATAGAGACCTTTAGATAACGGTGGCCAAAACCCGCCGAGAAAGTGGGCCACCCGGAATGGGGGCGGCATAAGTGTTCCTGAGAAGTGTCTGAGGTTTAGGGTTCCGGGTTTAGGGCTGTAGGGTTTTGCTTGAAAGGCTAGGATTCATGTTTAGGGCCTATAGGGCCTGCTTCCTGCGAGCAGACCTTCTGGCAACCACATAGTCTACATCATATCGTGTGGAAACTATCTCTCAGGGCTCCTCTTCCATACTGTAACTGTATGATATAGGGGCCTCAATATTTATAGAATAGGGTTTTGGGGCCCATTATGCTATAATGCTAGGAACCCCCCCCCCCCCAACAGACTTAATTGTTAGGCCCGGCCCCTATATTACTAAGTTAACTTCCCTGTAGTGGGCTGCTGTGGCCAGCCTCGCCTCTTCTCACTTCTCCTCTGGATCGCATGGCACAAGGGCTTTTGTGCATCACCCACCAGAGCTGCAAATCTGCACTGTTCTGCAAGCCCATCTGGAAGCTGCGACTGCAGGCCTATCTGCAAATCTGCACTATTCTGCATTAGGGTTTAGGGTTTAGGGTTTAGGGTCTGCAAATCTGCACTCTGCAGGCCCATCTGCAAGCTGCAAATCGAGCCAGTCATGTGGTCACGCACCACCTCAATACGTTTCGTCGGCATGTCAACGTCTGCCTTTCCAGGGGTTTACAACCGACAAGGCGTTTACAAACAAAGCGAAAACAACGTTCACACACTGATTCAACCCAAAAGCGCCGAAATCATGGACATAGTCCAGTACAGACCCAGACGGGCTTCCACAATGCAACAACCCAACACCGCGCATGCAGAACCCGGATCCCTCAGGCCCCGATCCCACGGACTCCTGAGCCCCGAACCACACACCCGAAATGCTAGCGACAAGGATCTTTCGGCAAAGCTAAACTGTCTGGTTCTTAGCAGGGTGATTATGGGGGAATGGGTTATCGGGACTACTATAAGGGGGCCTTAAGGGACTAGCATAGGGATCCTTCCCTACTAAGCACCAGGGAGTAAAGCTAAGGGTACGAGCTTAGGGCCACGACCGGAAGCCCCAGGGCCAGGATTGAATCACGATCTGCCCGGTCCCCAAAGGGTAACAAGGTAGTCTACTTGGAGGTTCATGGGTAGCTATAAGTGGGGTTCTAAGTCCCTTAATATGGGTTATAAGTATAGCTACCCTATTTATAACCCTACTTATAACTACCCATGAACCTCCAAGTAGGGGCCTTTACACTTCTAATGGGGTGCCAGGGCTTCTTACAGCATACGGTAACTACCATAATAATATACGGAACCTTCTCTGAGCGGTTACGGTCCTGGACTGTAATGGAGCTGGGCAGGTACTAGGGTTAGTTGCTGGGTTCATAAGCCCCAAAAAATTTACACTTTCGGTTTTGTAGTGGGTAATATTTTCCCAAAAAGTTGTACAGTGCACCCACTCAGCTACTAAGTAGGGTTGCGGCATCCTGTACCCGGATCGGCACCTTGCTCATCAGCGAGCCTCTCCATCGTGAGTTCCAGACACCTGGTGTGCAGAAGTGTCGGGTTGACTTGTAAATGTGCACGTTACTTTGGGTCCCAAAGATGTACTGCAGGGATAGTAGTTCGTTGCTACGGGAGTTCCGTGTGAGGTTCTGCGCGAGTTGAGGTCCCGGCTTTCAAACCCTACTGGATCCCACTGGTGGAAGCAAGGGGCTTTCAGAAAGCCCTCGAACTTCTATAATTTGTACCCTTTAAAAGAAACCATATAGCACCCCATGAACGAAGCATTATAATTATAGTACCTTTTATGTTGATATACCGCTTGGCGGCTCTGTCAAAGCAGGTGTCTGAAATACCGAAAGTCCAAAGCCGAAACCCCGGTCTCATGTTCGGATTTTAGGCTTCAGGATGCGGATTTTAGGGCATTGTGCCTTTAGGTCTTATGGCTTTGGGGCCGTAGGGTTTCAGAACTGTAGAGCTCTAGGCTTGCAACCCAACGCTATGGGGCACGAAATGTGGGATTTGGGGCTGCAGCTATAGATCCTTAGGCCAACGAATCTAGTCGATGGTTATATGCATATATACACGACAAAACATAATATACAGAAACCCCTAAACTCCCTAAACCCTAAACCCTGAATCCTAAATCTTAAACCCTGAACCCCGAACCCCAAACCCTGAATCCTAAGCCATAAACCCTCAATCCCAAACCCTAAACCCCGAATCCTAGAAGACCCTGAATCCTGCTTTAAAACCTGAAACCTAAACCTCAATCAACCCTAAACCCTTAACCCTAAATGCGCTAAATCCTAAACCCTAAATGCCCTAAATCCTAAACCCTGAATCCCCAAACCCCGAATCCTAGACCCTGAATCCTGATTTAAAACCCAAATCCTAAACCCTCAACCCTGAATCCTAAACCCTAAACCCTAAATGCGCTAAATCCCAAACCCTAAATCCTAAACCCTAGACCCCCACCCGTGAACCGCCGCAGCCTCTTGCCGAGGAGGCTCCAGGGCCCGTGGATGGACTCGAAAGCTTCTTCTCCCGCGAAGACCTCCGAAGATTGGGGGGGGGGGGGGNCCCCCCACCGCGCGCCTCGCCCGCCCCTGTCGCGGGTGAGTCCCGGGGCCCGGGGGAGGCCCCAAAACCTTTTCCCCCGCCGAAACCCCCCAAAGTTGGGGGGGGGGGGGTCTGTAGCATAGGATTTAGGATCCTTTATAGCTACAATGGAGACTCTAGGTAGGATTTAGTGTTTAGGGCTTTTCTCCCGCGAAGACCTCCCAAGATTGGCGTTTAGGCCTAAGGATGCTCTTTGGGCTTAGGGTTTGGGGTTTAGGGTTACATGGTATTGGATTCTTCTCCTGCGAAGACCTCCGAGGATTCGGGTTTCCCAGAGACTCCAAGATCCCTTAATACTACACCTTAAACCATATCAGGGATCCTACTATAACTTGGCTGACTTCTGGACCCCTCCTAAAAGTTAAACTTTTAGCCGCCTTATTATATAGAAACCCGAAAAGCTAAAGTCCTAAGAGCCAACCAGAAGAACGCCCAGATAATTTAAGGTGACCTCCGAAGATTGGGGGGGTTCTGTAGTATAGGCTTTAGGGTTTATAGAGTTTAGGGTTTAGGGTTTTTAGGTTTATAGAGTTTAGGGTTTCAGGGTTTTTGGGCTTCTGTATATTATGCTTGGAGTTCTGGAGTCATAGGATCTAGAGGATTGTTGCGGGGGCTTTAGGGGTTTAGGAGTTAGGATCCGAAGATTGGAGTTCTGGGCTATACTTATAGTCTCCATTGCAGCTCCTTTTTTGGCTTAACCAAATATATAAAATACTATAAATAGGATCCTATAAGGTACCCCAAAAAGGAACTACAATGGAGACTCTAGGTAGGATTTAGGGTTTAGGGTTTTTCACCAGCGAAGACCTCCCAAGATTGGAGTTTAGGGTTGAGGACGTTCTTTGGGTACATGGAACTTTTCGAGATGCTGCCGTGGAGGGTCTGTAACTCTATCAAGGTCCCCTATTGGAACTCCTGTAAACCCTAGCAACAATGAGAATATTCCTGAACCATACATGCCAACCCAAAATACGAAAACAAAAAAAATAACCAAACCCTGAATCCGAAACCGTCAGAGACCTATACCCCGGTAATTATTCCCAAACCCTGCAGCCGCTCATCTCTGTCTGGTGCTTAGTAGGGAAGGGGGACCCTATGATAGTCCCTTAAGGTCCCCTATCGTAGTCCCAATAACCCATTCCCCCATTCCCTACTAAGAACCAAACAGAAATGAAACCCTAAACCTTAAACTCGAAACCCTAAACCCGAAACCCCTTCATGATTTGTGCCTTCACTTCGCCCGTGATGATCAGGGCAGCGTAGCCGGCCACCTGCAGCGGGTATTGTTTGTTTAATATAGGGGCCTTAATAATTGGAATAGGGCCCTTTTGAAGCATTCCTTCTAAAGGGTTACTATAAGAGATCTATGATAAGGGATATGTAATAAGGGTACGATAATAGGGGCCTTAAGAATTACAATACAAATCCTTTAAGGGTTCCTTTTAAAGGGGTCTATAAGGGTTGCTATAAGGTCTACTATAAGGGTGTAATAAAGTTAAAGGGGCCTTTATAATTAGAATAGGGTTTTCGGGCCCATTTTACTATAATTATAATGGGGAACCCCCCCAAAATAGCATAGGTAATTATTGAAGCCCCTATATTTGGGGTTTGGCTTAGCTTCGGGAGTCAGAGTCTTGAGATACGTGTGATTCATTTCTTCAGTTCTGGCGCGCATCTTCCACGAACTCTACACAAGTTGGTGAATTCGAGTGTAGCGGTAGCTAATTGTGCTAGCTTCTAATCTAACCAAAAAACCATTCCTATTCCCCTTCACAAGGGCTTTACTAGCCTATTCAAGGAAGAGTCGAAAGCAGAAGTTTCGCTATAGGAGACTTCAAACCAGACAGCGGCACACCCTAAACCATAAACCCGACACTCTAAACAGAAGTTTCCCCAAGAGGTGCCTTCAGACCCGACTGCGGCAAACTCTAAGCCGAAAACGGTAAGCCAGGGCTGGCCCTTCAAATCCTGGAAAATCTTCGTAAATCCTCGCAAGCCCAAGAAGCGAAAGCATGATATGAAAAGCCCCAAAAGCCTACCCAGCTTGGGTACTGCCCCCATACAGTAACAGTCTATAATAGGGCTACGGGCTACTATTAAGGTCCTAATATATCTATGTTGTGAATATTCTTCAACTGTTACTGAGTGGGGGCAGTACCCAATACCTAGCAAACCGGAGACCCGAATCCGTATTTAGGAAAACTCCGATTCTTTTGGGTCGGCGGAGCCTCAAATCCGAAAAAACCTCCAAGCCGACTCCTTCGGCCCCTCCGTGCTTCGAGGGTCGGGGATTTGGCAAGTAGTATCCTAGAGAATTGGGAGTACTAAACGCTAAACCCTAAACCCTAAAGTATATATCCGGAAAGGGATCCTAATTGAGTATACTAGTCATTAGTTATGATACTGTACCTTCAAAGTGACTACTTGCTAAGTTCCCCGACCGTTCGAATATACCATACAAGCACCCTCTGTCATACCCCGAATGCCTCTCATTGAAAAGTCGGTCTATATGAATAGTGCCGTGGAGATCGTGCTACCCTATACCTTCAGCCGACGAACCGCTATGAAGCTTAAACCCCTAAGCCCAGTAAACTCCAAACAGTCGCACTTCCCGGGGTATTGAAATGAGTCACTGGATAAACTCCGGTTCAGAAGTCAAATCCTCCAGCCACGTCTTAGGGTTTAGGGTCTAAGGTTTGGGGTTTAGGGTAGTTTGGCTTATAAGTTTTTGCATGTTCCCGGATCGCGACCCAGGATCATATAAGTACCAGCATGGCAAGAACTCAATTTCTGCACCTAGCGATGTCTGCTGTAACCGCGCTTTCATGCAAGAACTCCGTGGTGAGCGTAAGTGAAATGAATGCGACCCGCAACAGGCGCAATGTCGCAATGAAGGATGACACCAGCCACAGGATGCAGGCAAAAGTTGAATCCTACTATAGGGGATCTTCAACTTCAAGGTTCGGATAACTCTGATTTCCGAAAACATTCCATTTTAGGAGGAACCACCAACACGGTAGGTTTTTTAGGGGTTAAGGTGAGATAATGTTAGATTATATGAGATAAAATAAGATGTTATAAGTTACAAGATAGTATTAGACAAAAAAAGAGATTATATAACAAAGTATCTCCTGAGACCATGGATGGACATGGAGGCCTCCCCACGACGGAAGAGAGCGGTACCGTGGGCATCGCTACCTGATGCAAGAAACGTAGGTTTTGGGCTTTGGGGTTTAAGGTTTAGTGTTTAGGGTGGCTTGTGCGGTTTTAGGGGTTAGGGTTTGAATTTAGGACTGATAGGGCATTAGTGTTGCGGGGATAAAGAATAAAGAATTTCGGGGATGCGCATTAACAGCAACTGCTTCACCAAAAACTGGGTCCACTCCAGGACTTGAACTACAGTACCTGTTCGCACACACAGGTACAGATACAGTAGAGACAGAGAGAGCGAGAGAGAGAGAGAGAGAGATAGAGAGAGAGAGAGGCAGGGACAGAGAGACGCCATGCCACCAACATTCCCGCCGTGGACAAGGTTTCTGAAGGAGGGAACCAAAAAGGAGAGCAACCTCCTGATCACCAGCGAAAGAACATGTTGTATTGCAGAGCTTTCCCGCGTTTTTGCTAAGCTTTGATGAAGCTGAAAGGCTTCAGGGTGGAGGGTTAAGGCTTCAGCTTCAGGGTTTTAGGGCTTCGCGTCGGCCTGTTCCCACCATCTGACAGCCCCGCTGAAGAAACACCTGACAGGGGGGAGGAAGGTCATTGATGCAATGATTGAGGTTCCTTCAAGGGGTTTCTACAAGCTTTGAGGGCTTTGGGCTCTACCTTGAAACCTAAACCACCCTAAACCCCAAACCTTCTACCTTGAATGCTATTAAACCCTCAGCTCCTAAGCCCTTTACCTTGAATCCTAGACCCCAATTCTTATAGGGGTTTAGGAACTTATTTTGGGGCTCGGTGGGTCAAGTCGGCAAACGGCCTTCCCAGGCCCAAACGGGTTTACAATGCAAGGCTTAGGCTTTTAGGGTTCCCGGTTCAGGATCTCAGGGCTTAAATCCTAAACCTAAACCTTGAAACCCTAAAACCCTAAACCTTAAACCCTAACACCCTAAAACCCTAAACCCTAAAATCCTAAACCCTAAACCTTAAAACCCTAAAACCCTAACACCCTAAAACCCCCTAAATTCTAATTGAAAGATCTGCTTTAGGATCATGAGGGTCCATGGCTTGAAACCGATGCAAAGGGGATCCTCTGCGTTGAACTTTCCTGCGGTTTAGGGTTTAGGGTTTAGGGTTTAGGGTAATCATCTTTCCTTCACGATGCGCGGAAGCTCTCGCGTTAGCAACACATGCGAATCATGCAAGAAGTGCACACCGACATACACACAAAAAGACGCTGGTCTTGGTCATGAACGCGACATTCAGAGCGCCCACAGCCACTTCTGGCGACCAACCCGCCTTGCTGACGGGTTCGTCGATGGCTTGCACATAATACAATGTTTGCTCTGCGGCCGTGGCTTCCCAGACTGCTCGCAAATGATGCAGGCGTGCCACCTGCGAGATTCAAGAGGACCCTCTTGAAATTCGAAGATCCCCAGCAACCTAGGAATAAAAAGAGCACCCTTGCTATTGGATAGCTTCCTAAATCACAAAAGAGGCATAACAGGCCACGGGGGGAGACATAGGGTTGATGATATAAATCTGGGGTTCCTTTAAAGGGATCTATAAGGGTACCTTTAAGGGGTTCCTTTAAGGGATCTATAGGGTTTTAGGGTTTAAGGTTTAGGTTGATGATATAAAACCTGCATGACCTTAATGGCCCTAGACGATGGGCATTATGGCATATTCCTTATTATGGGTAATGCAGGATTTGCATCATCAACAGTAGCCTTACCCTTTTGCGAGCCCTGGACCCCTCTGAAGTTCGGACGCGAGAGGGCTGAAGATAAGGCTTAGGCTTTGGGGTTTAGGGGCGTGGGGCTTCGGGCTTGGGGGTTTCGGGTTTAGGGTGCAGGGCAGGGTTGAGGGTTCGATAATACTACCACAGATTGGAATAGCTTCTTTTTCGTTTCGGGGGTGTATACCGCACTATAACTACAGCAAGGGCTACAAGGGAATACTGTACTGCTTGTTCCTACCTGTAGACTATAGATCCTCCAATAACCCTGATATTATATATATATATATGTAGAAAAAGAAGTACTATGGTCCTGAGTATCGAAGCACCTGTGAAGAAACGGACCCAAAAGCTCAATGACAGATGCATCCTAAACTCCACACCCTAAGCCCCAAGAGCATAAACCCTTAAAGCCTCCACACTAGTCTCTGAAGTAAATATGAAACCCTGAACCTCCAACCCTGAATGAAGCCCTAACCCCTGAACCCTTGAAGCCAGACTCTTGAACTGGAACCCTTTCACCCAAAACCTTGGCAGCCCCAAGACACAAACCGAAAAACAAAACCTTGGAAGCCTCAACCCCCAACCAAACCACCTCGACAAAACACCTTAAAACCACAGTAGACCCCGAATCTCAAACCCAATCTGCAAAACAGAGTGAACCCTATATTCTTCAAAAACAAGCTACATGAACCCTGAACCCCTAAACCCCAAACACCGACCCCCAAACCCCCCCTAGACCCCGATTCCCTCTCAAAAAGAAAGCAGTCGCGGAAAGCCTCGAGTCTGCTCTGCTCCACCTCATTCTACTTGGAGGTTCATGGGCAGTTGTAAGCGGATTATAAGTCCCCTAATGTGGGCTATAAGGATAGTTACCATACTTATAACCCTACTTATAATTACCCATGAACCTCCAAGTAAGGCTTACGACAGGGTGGTTTTTTGTTTGTTGTTTATGAGCCTGGGTTTAAGGTTTAGGCTTACTACAAGGGCTATGGCAAGGGGTTTAGGGTTTAGGCTTACTACAAGGGCTATGGCAGGGGTTTTGGGGTGAGGGTCTCGGGCTTATGGCGGCTTAGGGGTTCGGGTTCAGGGCTAATGCCTACCATAAAGTAAGTCGCTACCGGGAGGCTTCGTAGACTTTCTTACTGGTGCCTTGCGCCTTGTTATGTTTATTCAAGGTCGGGACATAGGGTTTTGTGTGACGGAATCAGGGTGCAGGATTGAAGGTTCAAGACTTACCTTCAGGAGGAGCGGATGGTGGGATTCAGGGCTTTGTAAGGTTTTTCGATAGCTTCAGAAGGGGTTGACAATTGTGCAGGGTGTTTTGCGGGCTCCTTAAGGGGCTTACGCAGTTTTACCAGGCCTCTTTACTGTTGTTTTTCAGTGGTTTACGGGACTTGGTAGGGTTTTATAAGCCATTGCATAACCCACAGCTGCGGACGGTGCTGCAGGGATTCAGGCATGTCCTCCTGACACAACAGTTACCACGAGAGACAATGGGACTAATGTAGGTATTGTGTAGGTATATAGTTATGTTATCTTACACGCTAAACATTAAACCATCAGGTCTTTCTGGACAAGGGACTGATACTGCATTGGAGCCGCTCCAAGTCAACGCTGTAGCAAAATATAGTGTCCGCCATATAGAATCAGAAAGGATTTTGGTGGGATACGATGGTGGTATATGGAGCTGATCCTGACAACCTCGAGCCCGATATGCTAAGCAAAAACATAAAATCTAATCATCACGAGCATGAAAACTGGGCTTTTGAGTAACCAGGGAGAAAAAAGTATAAACTTTTATTTCATAAGGGTTCCCTTAAGAAAAAAGTTTTAAAGTATGGTACTCCAAAGCCCAGCCAAGGAAGCTCCTTACAAAGCGTGGTTTAGGGTTGAGGGTTTTGTCAGAGTCCTGTTTTTTGGTGACGACCTTTGTTCTAGGGCTGTATGATCTCGCGCTTAGGGACAACGCCTACCACCTTGAACAAGGAAGCCTACCAAAGCACTACATGCCCTGAACCCAAAAAAGCCCCCAGAACTCTAAAGAACCAAAACCCGACGACACTTAACCCTGAACCCGACAAAGCCTGAAGCCCTTAGACCCCCAACCCCAAAACGTAAACCCCTAAACAACCCAAATCCTGAAACCCTAAACCCAAAACCAACCCCATAAGGAACACCAAAATCGACCCAAAAACCTGAAACCCCAAGGGTTCAAAACCCTCAAACCCCGAAGTCCCCCGGCAAGCCTGGCGAAACAGAGTTGGGTAACGCTGCCGCCTTGTCTCAAAATGCTTGGGAAATTCGGTGGAAGGGCTTGGAGCATGTAGGGTTCAATATAGGGCCCTTGATAATTAGACTCGGGTTTGGGGGTATATTATACTATAAGTATAATAAGGAACCCCTAAACTAGTATAGGTAACTAGTTTTGGCCCCCAAAATTAGGCTTGAAGGCGTTGGGACAGTGGGGTATAGGAGTTTTAGGGTCTTGGGTCTCTAGAGCCTTGTAGGGCTAACTCACAGCTTTTTTAGGGTGTAACTGGGCTTTTAAGTAACCAGGGAGAAAAAAGTATAAACTTCTATTTCATAAGGGTTCCTTTAAGAAAAAAAGTATTAAAGTATGGTACTCCCAAGCCCAGGTAAGGAGGGTTTAGGGTTTAGGGGTTTAGGGTTTAGGGTTAAGGCTTTTAGGGTGTAGGTAGGGCCCTTTTTTGGCGCTTTTAACCCGGATCTTTTTCTCGCTGCAGGCTTAGGAGTTTAAGGCTCTTTAGAGTGCAGGTGTTTGGGCTTCGGATTAAGGGTGGGTGTGCAGTTATACTGAAAGCTTTTCAGCCGGTCAACACACTTACAATCATCTACATCCACTCACTTATTATAACCATGTCCTACATGTGACTCCCTAAACCTCTTCAGTTGGGGCATGTGAATGTATTGCTGTGGCTATAGTTAGCGTACGTCTTAACGACCCTCTTGCATAACTCTACAGCAAGATATTCAAGCGTCTGTAACCCCAAGGGTCCAAAGGACCCAATAATGAGGTACTCGGTTTTAGGATAGTAGTTATGTAGGTTAGGATTTTGGAGAGTATATGATTATTGGGTACTTGGACCCTTGGGGTAAGGTAAGGATTCTGATTATTTTGCGAGGTGCTCCTAGGTGTGTAGCATTACCCGCACTGGTGCTACGAGACGTTGTGCTACTGAGAAGGGCCAAAGAGCCCATGATGTTGGCCTACGGTACAGAGGCTGCTATGGGTGTAGTCGGATTAAACAGACTTTGTCGACTAGGGGTTGAAGGTTAATTTTTTCGTGTTCCGCTACAAGATTCTGGATTAGCTTCAGGGACAAATAAATAGACTCACAAAGAATCAAGAACATGCCTGTTGATTGACAAAGAGTTCGGATCAACTCATTCAGCTGGGCCCTGCATAAGGTTTGTGGTGGGGGTTTTCAGGGTTTTGGGTCTGGGGTCCAGATACGAAGCCTCAAAATCCAAATGAGCAAAGCCACCCCCCCCCCCTACGCTCTAACCCCTTTGTATAGAGCTGCAACTGTAGCTCTGATTACGGTTTAGGGTTTAGGGTTTGATTACACAGCGATTTTCATACAGCCTGCATTCATATAGGGCCTAGGACTTTAACGCGTTTGTTTCTTTTGCAGAGGGTGGTCAACTAGTGTATGCTTACAATACTGTACAAGAACTAGTAACCTTAAGGAATGATGCTGATAATTGCGTCATCTCCTCCAGCTTTTCGACCCGTCCTCCAAAACTTGGTCGGCTCGCAGAAGTCGTGGCAGGTACGTGGGGAAGCACAGATATAAGCTTTCCGATCCGCTGCGGTCTCGCCTTCCATGCCAATGGGCACGAAGTGCTTCTCCCCAGACATCTTCTGGACGAAAGGCGCCATCGGAAGTATCTCACGGGGCATCCGCCTCCGCTCCGAACAGGAAGTGAACTGCGTCGATGCGATTCAGGGCCGCGGCCGAAAGCAAATTTCCCGCCGGCTGTCGGGGCGCAGGCAACTCCGCCGACAACTGCGCTAGCTGCCGGCCTCTGCATGCCCAATAGATCCAATAAGTCAGAAAAATTAGTTTGTAAGAATATCACTATTTCGTGATATTATTACAAAATAGCTCGAGGGGAAAAAGACAGGAATATGTACAGATTTCTTGCT
>BGNK01002113.1:88761-103028 GCA_003297005.1 Symbiodinium sp. clade A Y106 | reverse complement strand
CTTGTCTGCCTGGCTCTGTCTGGCTCTGTCTGGCTCTGTCTGGCTCTGTCTGGCTCTCTGTCGGGCTCTCTGTCGGGCTCTCTGTCTGGCTCTCTGTCTGGCTCTCTGTCTGTCTGTCTCTGTCTCTGTCTCTGTCTCTGTCTCTGTCTCTGTCTCTGTCTCTGTCTCTGTCTCTGTGTCTGTGTCTGTGTCTGTGTCTGTGTCTGTGTCTGTGTCTGTGTCTGTGTCTGTGTCTGTGTCTGTCTGTCTCTGTCTGTCTCTGTCTGTCTCTGTCTGTCTCTGTCTGTCTCTGTCTGTCTCTGTCTGTCTCTGTCTGTCTCTGTCTGTCTCTGTCTGTCTCTGTCTGTCTNTCTGTCTGTCTGGCTCTGTCTGGCTCTGTCTGGCTCTGTCTGGCTCTGTCTGGCTCTGTCTGGCTCTGTCTGGCTCTGTCTGGCTCTGTCTGTCTCTGTCTGTCTCTGTCTGGCTCTGTCTGGCTCTGTCTGTCTCTGTCTGTCTGTCTGTCTGTCTGTCTGTCTGTGTGTCTGTGTGTCTGTGTGCCTGCCTGTCTGTCTGTCTGGCTGTCGGTCGGTCGGTCGGTCTGTCTGTCTGTCTGTCTCTCTGTCTGTCTGCCTGTCTGTCTGTCTGTCTGTCTGTCTCTGACTCGGTTGTGGGCCGGGCTAAGAGCTTAGACACGGTCTTTCGGCCACGGCATACGACGACAAGAACTATACAGAGTGTGCAGGAGCACAATACCGCACGGAGAAGCACCGGCGTAAACGACTGGACTGGACACTCCGGACAAGATCCTCAAGTGTTCGAATTCTGAGACGCAGAAAAATCTCCTACTGACGAAGATGCTAATGACGACGAGGACGATGACGCTGTTCATGTTCAGGGGCCAAAGAAGGGCGAACCAGTTATTCAAGCATGAGCTTGGAAGCATGAATCCCGGGAAAAGCATGCAAGTTCCTGGAGCGAAAACACAATGAGTCCTGTCAGTGGAACGTGATATTGCAACGGCATGATGGTAGAAGCTTTTCATATCCGAGATCGTACCTCAACACGTGTTCAAACGCAACACTCCAGGCTAGGCCCCAGAAGCACCGAGTCTACTAGAGTATGACAAGGAGCTTGCAACAACATAACGGTATTCGCTTCTGAGACTCCGGGCCACTCCGGCCCCTCGGCGCCACAGTCTGCACACCGACGATCCTCATGCTTCAAGGCAATGTATATTGCGAACAGCAGAACCGAAATCGCAGCAATACATACTTAAACCAGGAAGATTGCAAGGGTTTTAGCTGGTGCAGCAGGCGGTTGCGCAGCTGATGCTGCAGCCACCACGACTTCCGACACAACTACAACTGCCAGTACCAACTTAAGTACGACGACGACTACTGCCGTAACGATCGACATCACTGCTACAAGTTCAACTTCGCGCTGCTTCTATCAATACCACCACTGCTGCCACTGGCACCGCCACAACCACTGCCAAAACTAACAAGCACCCTGCCACTGCTCCACCTCTACCACCGCCACCACTGCCACTGGCACCCCGAGCACCACTCAGCACTACTACTACTACTACAACTACTACTAGCCACCCCCCCCCCGCCTACCAACCACCTGGCGCCTCAACCCATCGTCATCATCATCATCAACGAAAATGACAGCTGCAGAAGATGCAGGGGCTCAGGCCCCCCATCTGTGACAGCTGCAGAAGTTGCCGATGCTCACCTGCCTTAACTGTCACAGATGCAGGGGCTGAGTCTCCCTATCTGCATAAGTTCCGGAGGCTCACTTGCCTCAACTGTCACGGCCGGTGAAGTTGCAGAGGCTCAAGCCCCAAAACTGCGACAGCAACTTGCAAATTCGACGGGGAAGGAACTGCCAAACCACAGGTGGTCGGATAGTACGAAAACACTGTAAATACCGTGGAACACGCAGGTGCTGCCAAGAAGGTTTAAAAACTCCCAAAACCTGGAGCGCAACATCTTCGACATCAAAAACAAAGATGCCAGCTGTACGTGGGAGGGGCTCGCNACCGTGGAACACGCAGGTGCTGCCAAGAAGGTTTAAAAACTCCCAAAACCTGGAGCGCAACATCTTCGACATCAAAAACAAAGATGCCAGCTGTACGTGGGAGGGGCTCGCCAACACCCATACAAGCCCAGACCTCAGCGTAGGAGGGTTTGTTTTTGAAGTGGTGCGTGGTGTTCGAGAAGCTGCCTGTACGTCATCATGCCCCCCCCCCGGAAGCAACAATGCTGCTAAAGAACGGTGGTTAGCAATGGACTACAACATGACCGAAGTACTTTAAATACCGCGCAAAAAACAAGCCTCCCCCCAACCAATTTCGAGCTTTCGCCGAAAGCCCTCGCAAAGCCCAATGTCGAGTTCGTAAAGTCCAGAGTACAATTGGCGACTATATGAGATGGTCCGACATCACGAAAGAACACCGAGTAAAACGGCATAACAATGTCGTCATCATCCCCCCTCTCCCCCGACCCCTCCCCCCAAAATGCAAGTCCAGAATCGGAAGCTCGAGTTTGCAAACTCGCAAGTGAATTTTGAAGCTTCATAAGATGTNCCTCCCCCCAAAATGCAAGTCCAGAATCGGAAGCTCGAGTTTGCAAACTCGCAAGTGAATTTTGAAGCTTCATAAGATGTTCCTACATGACGAAAGTGCTGTAAATACCGAGTAAAACGAATGTGTGCGAAAAGAGTATGTGAAAGGGGTGGTTGGTAGGGGGGGGGCGCCTACTACTACTACTACTACTACTACTACTACTACTACTCTACTACTACTACTACTACTACTACTACTACTACTACTACTACTACTACACTACTACTACTACTACTACTTCTTCTTCTACTTCTACTCCTTCTGCTACTACTACTGCTACTGCTACCGCTACTGCTACTGCTACTGCTACTGCTACTGCCACTGCTACTGCTACTGCTACTGCTACTGCTACTGCTACTGCTACTACTACTACTACTACTTCTACTGCTACTACTACTACTACTGCTACTACTACTATTGCTACTACTACTACTACCACTACCAACAGATTCCGAGCTCTTAAGTCAGCTCTCATCCAAAATTCGAAAGCCCCGTGTGCAAAAGCTCCTGAGGTCGCCGTTGCTGGAACACCGACAGCGCCGCCTCTGCATCGAAATTTTGAGTGCAAAGTAGAACCCTCATAGATCCCTACTGTGGTAACATTAAACTAAATTCCTTGATAGCTGCTCTTCTTTTGTTGCGGTGGTTGTGGGGGAAGAGGGTGGAGTGTCGGAAGTGGTGGTGGCGGTGGCGGTTGTGAGCCCCTTAACCCGAACCTCTGAAGCGGAAACCCCAAACCTTGTCGACAATGACACCCTGCATGCCACTCCTCTCGTCCACACACAGCAACAAACATACACTGCTTCATAAAACCAACCTTGCTTGTCCAACAAACGACACCCTAAAGCCATAAAGCATAATTTCCACACCTACTAAGGGCCTACTACCTTAAAGTAGCCTGTATAGTATCCCCTATAGCAACCCGTATCGTCACCTTACAGCAACCCTTTGTTGTAGTAACCCGTATAGTAATCCGTATAGTAGCACCCTTAGTAATCCTTACAGCAACCCTTACAGCAACCCTTACCATAGCCCTTACAGCAACTCTAAATCTATAACGATTGAACAACCCAAGATTCGATCGTAAACCGTAAACCCAAAAGCCAGAACGCTGGATCCGAAACCCTCATCCCCAAACCCCTAAACCCCTGAACCCGCAAACCACTCAACCCTAAACCCTAAACCCTAAACCCTAAACCCCTAAACCCTAAACCCTAAACCCCTAAACCCTAAACCCTAAACCCTAAACCCCTAAATCCTAAACCCTAAACCCTAAACCCCTAAACCCTAAAAGCCTCAAAACCCACCGGAAACTCGCGGTTCGAAAGGCCTCGGAGCCCGAGGGCCCGGGGCCCTCAAAGTGAATGTCCACCTCTCTTTGGGGCTCTACGGTTCAGGGGGGTTTTGGGATTTTAGGGTTGGAAGCTCAAGTTAGGTTTTCAAGTTTTAGGGCTTGAGGGCTTAGGGTCCAGGGTTTCTGGTTTAGGGTTTTGGGCCTGATGGGGGGCTTGAAGGCATTGGATTTGTGGATGTCAGCGTTGTTGAGATGCTCCAAGGGGTATTCAGTGGTTTTGGGTGTGTTCGGACGTCGGGCCTGAAATTTGGATTTGGGGTTTGAGGTGCTCTGCAAGGTTGTCTCAAGCGTCGTCACAAGTGTGGCATGACGGACGTATCAGGGTTCCATAGGAGTGTTAGGGTGGCTGTTGGATGTTCGCAGTTCCTGTCTTCATAGCATTGCATCATGTTTAGAGAAATGCCGGGTTGGATCTTGGCGGTTGCAAGCTCTTTCGCGGCTTGAGGTCTAGGGCTCCAGCGTCTTAGTCTTTGTGGTCCTCCCTTTGGGGGTTTTCGGTTTAGGATCGGGGTGTCCATGCTCTTCGGAGCAGTCTGAACTTCCTACATCTCTACAATGTATTGACAGGGTTTTGGGTGTATATTATAGTATACTCATGTGTATTCATAAGAAGGGAGCCTAAGAAATTGCATTAGCAATTTTCCGACTCCTGTATTACAGCCGACACTTGTAAACGCGATTGAAAAACCCTTTCAAAGCCCTTGTAAGACTTTTAGAGCCCTTGTAAACACCTTATAAAACCCCTTCCAGAACCCCTTTTTTTAAAGCTCGTATAAATGCCGCATATGACCCTGAAAAACCCGTTTTTGATGCCTTTTCTGGAACCCATCTAAGAGCTTTTCGACTCGAACCTTTGCCGGCCTTTTGAAGGATCCGATGCAAGGTGTCGTCGCCGCCGACGCCACTGATGGTCCGAAGCGGCCGCTCCTGATTAGGGATTAGCGTTTAGGGTTCAGGGTTCAAAATTTTGGCTTGGGATTTAAGGGCTAGGGTTTAAGGGCTTAGGGATAAAATGATGACGACGACTCTACCACCACTGCTTCTCCTCCTGGTGCTGACCCTGAGTATGCTGCTAGCGTTGCACTTACTACACATGTCCCGTTTCATAACTAAGTCGTCCTAGTCGCCTCGTGCCTTTGTGCCAGCATCAGTGCGTAGCATCTTAATTTCTTAGTTCAAGACCGACATCATCATCATCATCATCGTCTACCGGACCCATCATCGTCGTCTTCATTGTCATCAACCGACAACATCTAGTCTGTGGCTCTGTGCGGCCTTGCTGTCGTGTCCCGGCCGCGGCCGCAGCCAGTTCACCACCACGGAGCCTCGGCAGGGAAAAACACAAGAAGACCCCACAAAGCTAAAGACTTAAAGGTTGGGGTTCAGTCGTAGAGTAGTAAGCTTTCAGGCTGTCGGAGTCGAAGGCTTCGACACCGGATCATCGCTTTCCAACTTTGGAACCCGAAACCCTTGCGCTGTTCGAGGGTCTTTTTTTCACGATGGCAGACCACAGTGGCGAGATTTTTTTCACGATCGCAGACCACAGTGGTGAGATTTTTTCACGATCGCAGACCACAGTGGTGAGTCGTGAGATCCCCTACTGCCTTTTCAACGTAAATCCTACAGCCAATCCTAACGTTCATGTTCGGTGCTGGGGGCTTTGCTTAAGTGCAAATGAGTTGGCCGATTGTGGCAACTCATGAAAAGCTAGACGTAAGTTAAAGCAACTGAACCGGCGCCGCAGGTTTTAGTAGCTACAACTAATTTTGTTCTTTGGTACTTCCTATTGGCTTCAAGTCTGAACCAGACGTCTAGGCGGATCTCCGAGGCTGGGACCATCGGGCAGTACGGTGTGGATGGTTGCGTCGTAGTAGTTGCCATCCTGGGAAGCAAACCCCTGGCAAGCACATAAGAAGCAACATAAAACCACCCCAGGGATTTTTGGAGCCCATCATCCCAGGCTGTAGGGGTTTGGGGTCAGGTATAAGTCTGACAAACTTGCTACTCAACTAACAAGAGCAGCAAACCCGAGTTATTTGAGCCCCAGGCCATCCACCTGGCACGGCATCTGCTCCCAGCACCTCACCACCCAAACGTTCCGGAGTTAGTTATGTAGCAACAAGCTGCCGAGCATTCTAATCACATGAACAACAGCAATAACACTTCTTCAGTGATGCCAGCCAAGTAATGTAGTAGTCGCCGTCGTCGTCACCGTTACAGTACTCGTAGTCGTAGTTTTAGTCGTGGTTGTGCTCGTGGTCGCGGCTGCGGCGGCGGCGGTGGTGCTGCTGCTGTTGCTGCTGGTAAGAATCGTGGTACCAACAGCAGTACGGGCAATGCCAGCAATAATCGCCATAATAGCAATGCATGTACCAGTATTGGTAACGACAAGGATAGCAAACAAAGCAATGAGGATACCTTTCGACATGATGGACGGTAACTTGTAAGCTGACAACAATGTTCACTCGGGGTTGTGGGTGCTTTCTAAGAGCCCGGCAAAGCTCGCTGACTTGCGAGCTCGCGGGGCCCAGCGCTTTCTGAACCAGATCACAAAGCTGCCTGCAGTCCCGGGATGCGGGCTTTGGGATTGGAAGATTTCAGGCTTAGGGCCGTGCACTGGGGCCCAAAGCCTTCACTTGAGAAGCGCAGTATCTACTTTACACGGGTTCGGTTCAGACATGGTCCTTTCATGTAGCACCTTCCAAGGTTTCTGGGTGGCATCTGCTGCTTCGGGCTAGGCGTTTAGTTTAGACCCTTCGGTGTAGGGTCAAAGCCGGGGCAATTGCTTCTCTGAATCTCCAACCGGATGTGCAAGCCTTCTCAACACAGCCGCGCCGAAACAGAAACCCTCAATACCCGTGAATTCGCCCCCCCCCCCCCCCCCCCCCCCCCCCCGGGCCCTTTTTCGTTGCTCGTCGCCTACATACTACTCCCTGCGCCCCCTCGAGCCTGTGGCCGGCTGCCCCCGTCCCCTCCCCGCGGGGACCGCGCGCGACGCCAAACCTCTTGCTNCCCCCCCGCCCTCCGGCTCAGGGCCTGTTTTCCTCGAAGGCCCCATAAACAGCTTCCGCTGCCACCTCCAGGTTTCGGCTCGGGCTTTAGGGCTTCGGTGCCCGAGGGTGGAGTGCGAAAATGCCCTACATCTCCGAGGCTTCTCCCAGCTCGCCTCTCCCGAGCTCTCTCTGCCTCTCTCTCGAGCGAGCTCGCTGGCACGCTCTCCCTCTCTCTCGCTCTCTCGCTCTCTTTCTCTTTGTCAGCTAGTATTGTCTGCCCTTATCCAGATTATTGCCTTGGTGGCTCGTTCGACCAAAAACACACCCTTGCCGCTGCTGCCTTGCACTGCCAGTGTTTTGAGATGTTGGAAACATGTAGGGAGAGCCACGTTTCTTACCCAGGCAACTTCGACAGCCTCTCAGTGGAGTACTACATAAAAGAAACACACACACAGGCACACACACACACACAGTACGGTTGACCCAGCTACACACGCAAAATTATTAAGTCAGCAGGCCTGGGCAGCGTTCACGACCCCGCTTGGGGCAACGACGAGGGCAGAAAGCCTTCAGCGTGTTAAGCGAGATCTACTTGAGGGTTTGACGTTAAAGATGTGGGGTTTCAGATAGAGGCGAAATCTTTTCGATGCAGGTTGACTGTGTTTTGCGGCAACCATGCGCTTGACTTGTTGAGCAGGAAACATGATGTTCAAGCTCTTCTGTGTGCGACCTCAGCATGAATCCTCGACGTCATTTTTTCAAGCTCAGATTTAATTTCTCAAACCCCCCTGCTGGGGGCCGATTCCTATCCCAGAACCCCTGAATGAAGCCCTTCAAATCTCTGAGCTTCATCCTTCCAGGCCCCTTGCCGACCCTCCTCCGCCGCCAGGTGCTCCCTCAACGCCGAGAGGAGTTCGGCGCGCCTTCGGATTCTGTGCAATACCCAAGCCTGAACGATTGGGATTTTCTGATATAAGCAGATTAGGGACCCGAAGGTAATAATATTTCAGGCCGTATGCTGGCTTGGCTTAAGGTGATGGATCTCACCGTCTGGCCAATCGTCTTGCGAAATTGGATACTTGGGGGCCACCGCTGCAAGTAGAGATGTTGCAAGCATGGATGGCAAGATATGAGGAGCATTGTCAGGGCCACAATCAATGCCTGAACGGAGTTACCGACGGAATCGGTTATGTTGTGGTCGGAGGCTGCAAGCCACCCAGCCGCTGGTGCTAAAGATATGGAGGTGGAAGGGAGCTTGGGGACCCCACCTCACGGTGCTCCGAATCACAGCTGCAGCTGCTCAGGGCTGATGCGTAGTAATCGGGTACTTGCTGTTCAATCTCTTTCAATCCCCCCCGGACGAACACCATGCTCTTCCCATGGGAGGGAGTGCGGAAGAAAGCATCGCACGGTGCCTTCAAGGACATGAGCTGGTTTCACATCATGAAACAAGAGTTCGCCGGCGGCTGACCTCTTGCAGCTTCCTTGGATGGAACTGCAGCTTCAAAAATATGATATTCAGTCACACAAAACAACAAGCCCCAACAGCGGCGACAAGAAATTTCAAACCCCCAAATAGCCAAACCAGGCTCCCAATCCCCCGAACTAAACCCTTCAACAATAACCGCCGAAATCCATCCCACGTCATGTAGCTATCCTTTTAGTAACAGCTACAAGCTTAGTATGTGCACAAGTACGTAACATACGGTTCTGTAGTACTATATTTCACCCAGAGCTACGCTGTACTGTTTGCTGTACGCAACACACATCATATCATAGACCATGTTAAATGACATGTACGAATCTACAATGATTTTGTCCCTAGCTCATGCCATACTGAATCAATCCTAAACCTTCAACGCTTTAAGGCAGGATACCCTCATTAACTAGTCCAGCCCGTGAATTACAATACGTTGTATCTTAAGCGCCCTTACAACCATTAAGAATACTATTTCATAATAATTCCAAATCCCTTGGAGTCGTAGTATATTGAAAAAAAAGAAACAACTCCCGGGCACACTAAAGGTAATATAGGGGCCCGTTACAAACTAGAATAGGGTTTTGGGCCCATGACACCACTATACTTGTAATAAGGAACCCATTGGTAATTAAACAGGCCCCCAATATTAAGCCCTTATAGAAACCCTTATAGACCCCGTTTTAAGAACCTTTTAAAAGGAACCCGCCCCTATAGTATCTTAAAATGGCGGCCTGAGCTGAAGCTGCGCCCCAAAGCGCTCCACGGAGCGCCTCGAAGGAGGAGTTGGGATTCAGAGAGCTAAGGGTTAAGGTTTAGAGTTTAGGGTTAGGGATTAGGGATAAGGGTTTGGGGTTTGGGGCTTCAATTTTTAGGGTTTCAGGGTTTAGGGCTTAAGGTTTAGGGTTTAGGTTTAGGATTTCGGGTTAAGGGTACAAAGTCTTAACAAGAAGCCCCATAGGGCAACGAATCTTAGCTTTCTTAAAAGCCTGAAGAGAACAACCTCTGCCTCGGTTAGCACTAAAAACTCTTCCCCAACGTACTCTCTAAACCCCACAACCCTCATTCCCCAAAACCCAGAGCCCGAGAGACCCTCTCAAAATCCAAGAATCGAATAAAAAGCTGCTTGCAAAACTCATATTACATCCCTTGACGAAGATCAAGGTAAGACAATTCGAGCCATATCTTTCTTGGCTCCTCCAGGCATCATTAGAGGGGTTTTGGGTACTGTAGTATAACATAACATAGTAGGAAAGAACATGATATATTTGGGACTTTCCGAAAATAGGGGGCCCTAATACAATACCCTAAAAAGTAGGATCCTTATTATAAGGACCCCAAAATAAGGTACCCCTAATTTTCGGAAACTCTAAACCCTTATTAAGCCCTGAACCCTTATAGTGCGTTATGGTAACCCTTTAAAGGAACCCTTATAGTACCTTTATAGTAACCCTTTAAAGGAACCCTGAAAGGACGCCCAAAGGCCGTCGAAGCGCTGGTTCTCCACCGCAAGGGTTTCTGCGATACCGGACAACGCCGCAGCCAATTGGCACCCGGCCTCCAGCCCAAACAGGGCTCAGGGCTTTGGGCTGAAGGCTGAAGGTTCGGAGTTTCCGGATAAGGTTTAGAATTTGGGGCCTAATCCTAGGGTTTACGGCTCGGAGTGGCAGCCTGCGTGACAGTGACGTAGGGTCTATAGTACGAAGAGCGGTGCAGCATTGAAAATCTAAAGCGACTGTGCCTTCGAAGTGCATTTGATCAATCAAGGTAGTCCTTCTGGCTTGGGACTTAGATCCAAAGAACCCAGGTCTGCAAGGGAAGAAATTGACCGAGAATGGCTTATGGCGCACGCGAGTGATAGCCTACACTCTCATGTCGCCGATCAAAGCCCCAAAACCCTTTTGCCACTAATATAGGCGCCTTAATAATAACCAAGACTATTTTTTGGGTTCCCTATTCTAATCATAGTATAATATATCCCAAAACTAGGTCCTTTAAGTTGTCTTGGCTCCCTGCGTTGAGCCGTGGCTCCACAGTCTTGTCCTCACAAGCACTTTGCTTCGCACCACCTGGGCAGAGGCACGGGGACAGAGGAAGGGCACCTCGGGCTACTGCACCGCGGCTGCCACTGCTACTGCTGCTGCTGCTGCTGCTACAACTGCTACTGCTACTACTACACTACCTCCACTACCACTAAGACTACCACTACGACTACCACTACCGAACTACCACTACAACTACCACTACGACTACCACTACCACGACAACGACCACGACCCTCACCGCTACCACTACCCCTACCACTACCACTACCACTACTACCACGACGACGGAGCAGTGATCGTGAGCCCTGCCCGAACAGATTTTCAACATGACAATGGGCCCTACCCCACAAAACTTGCAAGCCAGGCCACAGTTGAAGAGAGTGCCGCTCTCCGTGCTGACCTGCTTGGGCTCGATGAGAGATTTTGGGAGGACTCCAAACATTTCGGCTTGAGAGCTCAGGGTTCAGGAGGGTTGGGGGTGTTGGTTGCTTAGGGTTTTGGGTTCAGGGTTTGGGGTTTCGGGGTTTAGGGTCTACGGTTCGGCGTGTGGGGGAATAGGTTTCACCAGAAACGTGTAACAAATCTCTGGCTTTGGGCTGAACCGCAGCCTGAGGAGATTTTCATGTCCAGCAAAGGCAAACATTCCAAACAACCCTCTTTCCAATTCAGCCGGCATCTCTGCGACCTGCAGAAAGTGCTGTTTACTTGAAGTATATGTCTATTCATGTAATTACGGAGTTGTTCAAGTTGTGTGCATGCTGCTTCCGACGTGGTCATGTCTTGCTTCGCTCATGTGTGCATGTATATGTATATGTGTGTTGGCTATGTGTATATATATATATATATATATGTTTATTTATCTGTTTACTTCTTTTGTAGTTTCGTATACTACAGCCCCATCAAGTAACCGTACATGACGGAGCAAGCTGTATACTGGGTCACACCCCCCCTGCCTGCACGTCGTGCACCACTGTCGGCAGATTCAGCTGCTCGTCTATGACACGCAAGCGCTCATCCAAGCCTCAGCTACCCTCTGCCCTGGGCTTAGGATCTAGGCGCGGACTCAGGGTGTAGGGTCCAGGGCGTGGTGATTTTGGGTTTTGGGTTCATGGTGTGGTTTAGACTTGAAAAGCTTGGAATTTGAGGTTTGGGGGTGGGTCAAGTGTGCTGGTGATGGAACTCTTGGGGCATCTTCGGCGCCCGAGACTCTATGACTTTACGGCCATTGCGACTGCTTTGGGAACGGGCTAGGGGTTTGAGGCAGACGCTATAGATTTAGGGCCTACGGCCTTTGGGGCTCAGAGTTCATGCTCTTCATTGTATACATGCCTTGATCTCCTTGGCTTCGGATACTGCTTTGGCTTAGAGTTTGTTGGTGTGAATTGGCGCCGAACCGAAAACCCAAGGAATGCTAAATCCCAAACGCACAAGTATAACAAAATCCAGAAGCAGCAGCACGCTAACGATAACGATGGCAGTAAACATGACATCACAATTGAAAGAAATCTGCTGACCATGGCAACATGACTAACAACAGCAGCTATGATGACAACAACAGCCAGTCAAGTACTGACAAGCTCGGCACCAGACTGCAAACTCTACAAGTTTATGGCTGATTACAATACCGGTGCTAGAAGCAATACTAATAAAAGTTATGCCGGCGTAGGTAGATCCACAACAGTGAAAGAGCACCGCGACGACCATGACGACCACGACCACTAGGACCACCAGGACCACGACGACCTCTAGGACCACTAGGACCACTAGGCGCACATTTCATGGGAAAAAAAACCCGTACAGTGTGCCACACTGGAAAAATCAAAGAAAGTGGCCTTCCAGCTGGTCCAGGAGCGCTCGTCTCTCGGCGCGCAGCGTCTGAGAGAGGGAGAAGGGGGGAGCGAGAGGGAGAGGGAGGAAACGAATGGAAAAGACAGAGGCAGACACTGAGAGCGAGCAGGCAAGAGACGATAGATTGGCGATCAGGGTTCAAGGTTCGTGCTTCATGACTCTTGCGAAGGTCGAGATGCAAATGCTGATCTCATTTCTGCTGTTTCAATACTCGTATAACTGCTTGGTGCGGGATGACTCTAGATACCTTCTTCAGAGATAGTGTACGGCTGCAGCGTCTGTTGTGGCTGTGTTTGTCGTGGTGAGACCCACCAGAAACTTGCTGGAACATTACTACTACCACTACTAATAATAATAATTCTACTCCTACGACTACTACTGCTACTACTACTACTACTGCTCCTACTACTACTGCTGCTGCTACTGCTACTGCTACTGCTACTGCTACTGCTACTGCTGCTGCTGCTGCTGCTGCTGCTGCTGTTGCTGCTGCTGCTGCTGCTCCTGCTCCTGCTCCTGCTCCTGCTCCTGCTCCTGCTCCTGCTCCTGCTCCTGCTCCTGCTACTGCTACTGCTACTGCTACTGTACTGCTGCTGCTACTGCTACTGCTACTGCTACTGCTACTGCTGCTGCTGCTCCTTCTCCTACTCCTACTACCACTACCAGTACCACTACTACCAATACTATCACTACCATCACTACTACGACTACTACCACTACTACGACTACTACCACTACTACCACCACCACCACCACGACTACCACCACCACCACCACCACCACCACGACTACTACTACCACTACTACTACTACTACTACTACTACTACTACTACTACTACTGCTACTACTACTACTACTACTACTACTACTAATACTACTACTCCTGCTACTCCTACTACTACCAGCACCACTCCAGCAAAATGCATTGAGACCGCATCCCAAAGTCCCGAACCCTAAACCTCAAATCTCCTAGACCTCCCTCAACCCAGTTTTAAACCCACACCCCAAACGTAAAGAAAAACCTTTGAACTCGATGAGACACCTCGCGAAGCGTGACGAGCTCCGACGTGGCGAGCGACTCGGCAGTGAGTTGGCTTTGAAGCTTAGTAAAGTGAGCAGTCCTTGTTTGATTGGGAGTTCGGATTGTTTGTGGGCAATCGGGCTTTGAAGGCAAAGTCTGACAGTCAGGACAGGCAGGCCTGACACAGGTGGCGGTAAGGATTTTATTGCAGTCGTTGCGCGCGAAGCTGAGGGATGCAGGATTACGGGCCATGGAGAGCTAGGGTCTAAAGTTCACAGTAGCAGGCCACTTGAGGTGTCCCCAGTCCTGCAAGCCCACGAATTCTACCCCTGCCTCGGCACCTTCTCTGTATTGGCAAGCTGACGATATGCGAAGTTGCCAGCTGCCCTGTGACTCCACCCTCCAACAACTATGACGCCACCACCCCGACCACCAGACGACTAATACTATTGCTACCACCACGACCACCACCACTACTACCCCCACTCCGACGACTACTAGTTAAACTAGTATGGATGACGATGGCTCACCCGGAACGGAGGTGGTGATTTGGCTATAGCTCAGAATTGTTGCAAACACCACGCTCCAGTCAGGTCCGGGGCACTTCCCGAGCGGGCGGCGCTTCTTTCCGAAGCACCTGGTGGATGCGCTGCAACACGTCGAAAAAGGCAGGCTTCTCATCCTGCCCGAGAACTAAAACTTCTACGCTCGAGCTCTGTTCTTTCTTGGGGAGTCCACGGTACCGTGAGCCTACTGCAGCACTGTTGTTTGCTCCATCAGTGCGACATGGGAATGTCACTCTAGTCATAGCAGCCGTTAGTCATAGCAGCCGTCGCAGCAGAGGTGGTGGCACGAGGTGGTGGTGGTAGTAGTGGCGGTAGTGGTGGTAGTGGTGGTAGTGGTGGTGGGGGTGGTGGGGG